>APFE031499220.1:0-10398 GCA_000404065.3 Pinus taeda
TGTGCTGAAGAAGCTCTCTTGTAAACTTTTTCTAGTGCTAATAAAGAAAGACTTTGGGGTTGAAATCTTGCTGGTGTTACTCTCTTGAAGTGTTGTGAGCTGTTTTATTTTCTGCATATTTTAATTTTCAGCCATTAGTAACAGCTTATTGTAGAGTATTGTTGAACACAGGTATCTTGATCACTTGCTAGGGTTTGAATGGTATTAAAATTTCTGTAGTAATGGTAGGTATCTCCATTGCATTTGAGATCTACTATTGTTTTTCTCTCTTTATTGATGGTTGAAGTGAGTTGTGCAGGAAACCCTTATTGAAGAAGATCAGTGGGCGTTTGGGGAAGTTCTCGGCTGAACTAGCCAACTCCCGCAAGCATTTACTTGCAGAGCCCAGCCAGTTTCGATCCTGGGTTTATCATTTAATTTTGTTTTGTAATTTACATGAGAGATTTCTGAAGTATTTCATAACAAATCTGAAATTTTGATAATATTACTGCTGATTATTGATAAATCTGGCTGTTTAAGAGTCAAAAGTTGTAAATGTTGTTTTGTTGATCTAGGGTTTTAGTTTTGTTTTATGCACATATTATTTTTGGGTGATTTTCCATTCCAGGTTGCAGGGTTTATGAAGATTTCCGAGGCTTATCTACGCTGTTTCGCTGTCCAAGGGTTTCAATTTCAATTCTGGAAGAAATTTTACATCGGTTTCATTGATATCAACTTCTGGGATTCGGAATATTTTTTCCAAGGACTGCAAAATCGTTTTTCAAATCCCCGAGCTATCCTTAGCTGCCATAACTGCAAAAAAATAAAAAATAAAAACGCAGCTCCCTCCTTCACTGCTGCAAAGCTGCATTCCCCATCCTCTTGCGTTGTCCTCAGATCTCTATCCGTCAAGTTCCACTCCGCCCTCGATCCAACCCGCAGCCTCTTCCGTCGACCTGCGTAGCACCAAACGAATTTATCGATTTTTCCTTGGGTCTGAGGTTAAGTTGCGTATTGTTAACAGGATTCGATATGCATGCGTAGGTTGTATTTTTTAAATAGATCTAAGTTTTAATTTTAGTTAGGATAAGTCATGGTTAGGATTTTTTTGTTGTAGATTTATTCACGTACATTTAAATTTTTTCCAAAGTTATGATTAAAAAAAAAATAAACATAAGAAAGTTTCAATTTTTAGTTTTTATTTAGTTTAGGTTTAGTTATATTTTGGTTTAGCTTTTTTTCTTATTTTTAATTTAGGTTTTGTTTTCATTTAAAAAAAAAAAAAAAAAAAAAAAAATCATAAAAAATTCCTTTAGTCCTAGTTAGGGTTTAGGTTTTATATTTTGTTTAATTCTTTTAGAATTTAAAGCTTTTATTAATTTAGATTGATTTTTTTTATAATTTAGATTAGATTAGATTTTCATTTTTTTTTTTTAAAGCTTTGTTTTATTTTGAGTTTAAAAATTAAAAATCATAAAAAATTATAAAAAAAATATAACATATAAAAAAGGAGTTTCTTTTCTTTTAAAGAGTAGATTTAGATTTTTAAGTTACATTTATTTTTAAATTTTTTGTTTTAAATTTTTGTCTGAAAAACATAAAAATATTGTGCAAATTTTTTGCCAGATTCAGTATTAGCTCGGGATTTACCATGTTTTATCTTCTCTGCTAAGGCTAAAATTTTGATGTGAAATTAATGTTTATCATTTTTATGAGATTTAGCATGCTTGAATGATCAATAACTACATAAATGAGATATTTGGTTAGCATTTAAAATTGGATGGTTATATATCGAAGCTCTATCTTTTGAAGTTTTAAATTGCTGGAGTATCATTTAAGCATTTTCTCACATTTGACAAAATTTAATCTTCGCTCGGGATATTTGATTATAAGTGATTGCTCTACATGGTTTATAATTCTACAACATTTAGTAAGTAATCATTTAAGCATTAACTTCATAAGGCGCTGGTCCATTAAATTAATAAAATCAATTAAGTGCTTTTTCCCTTTCATGTCTCCCAACCCAACTGGTTCACAGTTGGTCATCCACTATCCCATAGGGTCTACCCCCCTTAGCCGCGGGAGATAGGCTTAAACGGAGAGATCGGGGATCAGGGTGACAGCACCCGCTCTGAGCGTTGTCGTGACAATCTATGCGACAACAAATATAAAACCCTCAGAGCTGCTGCACCAATTTTCCCGCATTGGGTTTTTTCGGGGACTATTTTGTCCAAAAATAACGTTGTCCCATATATCTTGTTCTTTGCTCAGTTTCTTGTTTCATGTAATCAAATTAAATTGGTGTAGGCTGCAAGAGTAATTTACTTCAGTATTTTTAGAAAATAACTTGATAATGTATATTAAAATCAAGTAGGAGAAGTAAATTCTATTTTGTTGTAGTAGGGGTTCCTTGAGTATAGGAATTTTCACAAGGGACAAGGATAGTAAGGCTGAGGGGAGAGTTTCCAGTCCGATGAGTACATAGTAGAGAGGCAGCGCAGAGAAGAGAGGCAATGTAGTGCTTCAAAGGGGAATCCATATTTTGTTGGGGAGAAGCAGTGATTCAGTGCCAGAAGCTGGAGTGGGAGCCCAGAGGCTAGGAGAATCGATCTTTTAGACAGCAGTTGATCACTGAGAGAGACGCTGGTCTGAGTTGTGGGACGCAGCACTACGTAGGCTAACGCAGGGACTCCGCAGAGGCAACAGAGAGCAACTCGTCTTAAGCCAAGGTCAATGTCAGATCGCCAGTGGGAGTGAGATTTTTCTCACTAGACTTTCTGTCAATCATTTCTCTGCATGGATTGCTAGATTTGAGCATTCGTAGATTTGTACTTAGATTTACTACTGCATAATAATAAAACCTCTGTTGTTGCACTGGTTTTCACAAGTAGGGTTTTTCTGGGGACATTGGTCCAAAAATAATTGTGTATTTGTGTGTGTATCAATTCTTCCGGCATTATGAAGATTTGATTGGAGAGGCGACGAAGCTCTGCAGCTAGGGTTCTGACCATACTCTGAGACGGCGCAGACTGCTCAGACGCAGCAGCCATCAAGGACCTGACCTCCTGTTTTTTTACGACAGAGCAGGACGAGGTATAATCGCAGAGCGCATGGACAACCCCCAGGGGGGGGCATCATTGCCCTCCCCCAAAGAAAATACCGTGCCACCAGGGCATGAGGGATCTATTATCTTCGGATCTATTGATGAGGAGGCGATCAACAAGGAGATCCTGCAGCAAAGCAAGCACAACGCGACAAACAATCAAGCAGACAAGAGAGGCGACACTCCAGGAGGAAAGGACAAGCCAGAGGAAGGACCTAAGATCACTTCGAAAACCTGCAAACTAATAGCCGCCAAAAGGCCGAGAATAGAGCTACCCGACCAGAAGATCGACGAACGAATCAATACATGAGGGATCATGCCCTCATTGGGAAGTTTATAGGGTTCTGGCCGACAGAAAAAGCCCTATATGGATGGATCGCAGCTAAATGGAAACCCAAAGGCCATGTCACACTGCAACTAGGACCGAAAGGGTTCTTCACTGCTATTTTCCTATGCCTAGAAGATAAGTACAGAATCATGGATGAAGGGCAATATTTTTTCAACTCAGCCGGACTGTATCTAAGGGATTGGGTAGCAAGATTCAACCCGGACAAGGAAGACCTCACCTGGGCTCTAGTATGGATCAGAATGTATTCACTTCCAGATGAATATTGGGATGAAGGCCTACTCAAAGATATAGGCAATGGACTAGGGGCATACATAAAAGCAGCGGAAGAAACAAAGCTTCGCAGATATACTTCCTATGCCCGCATTTGTGTCTTCATGCGCCTAGACAAAGCCCTGCCGGATTCGGTAAGTCTTTCTCATTATGACCATGAATGGATTCAACCCTTGGATTGTGAACATGTACCTTTTCGCTGCCGAAAATGTCATGCTCATGGGAATTTATTCAAGGATTGTCCGCTAAATGCCAAGACCAATACTCCTGACCCCTCTGACACTCTAACTCATGATGGCTTTGCCAAAGCACCCAGCCGCAAACGAGCGCACAAAAAGCCCCTGACCAGGGAAAAACCCCAGCAAGATTCCGCCTCTGTCCCTGCCACAAGTAATAGCTTTGAAATACTAGCTCAAGCCTCCGACGAGCAAATTCTGATCTTTAAGCTCAGCTCCACGCCAATCTCCTCCTCATCCCAGCCCCCTCCTTCGGGCCCTCCTCCTGAGTCTCAAACCTCCAAGGGTGTTAAGGCTACCCCCAAAGATAGCCAAAAGGAGCCTCTGAGAAAGCAAATGATATGGAAGTTGATGGAACTTCAGATCACCCCCGAAGCTTAGATATATCTACAACAGGAAATAGTCAGGTACAACAGATGGATGAAGAACCAGAAAGTATAGATATGGAAGGACTAGACATTTTAGAGCTAGAACTAGCATGCAAAAAGAAGGATTATGATAATATCCCAGAGCTCCAACTCAACAAACTGGAAGTGGTCATCTCAAGGGCTTATCAGCAAAAACAGCTAGGCATCCAGCCGGGAAGCCACTGGGATGGCGGTCTCCCTCCAAAAGACTCCAAAAAGAGAGGAAGAAGAACAGATCTCCAGCGAACAATAGCAGTAGGGAAAATCCTGGTGGACTCAGGCAGGTATACAAAATTGACAAAGTACTACAAACCCTCTACCATTAGTGAATCATGAAGCTCATTTCATGGAACTTAAGGGGGCTCAATAGCCCAGGGAAACTAAGAATATTAAAAAATATGATAAAAATGGAAAAGCCGCAACTATGTTTTCTTCAGGAAACCAAGTGTAACAGTAGTACACTAGGAAGCATCCTTTCTAAAGCATGGCCAGGTTGTCAATCGGTGGCAGTGGATGCCTCAGGAGCATCAGGAGGGCTTGCCATTGCATGGAACACGCAAGCGCTAACCCTCTCTGACTTTCATGCTTCTCACCACTTCATTCAGGCCACCTTCCACATTTTAAGCACCAATATACATGGACACCTCTTCAATGTTTACTTCCCGCAGGAAGCAGGAAACAAAACAGCTCTTCTTAATACAATAGAAGCTTTAAACAACAACAGAATGCATCCTCATTGGATCATTGGAGGGGATTTTAACATGATCACCAAGCTGGAGGAAAAGCTTGGGGGAAGAAGCAGGTTGGAACAGGAAAATACCCACTTCAAAGACTTCATCCAAAACAACTCTCTAATCGACCTGCAATTTTGCAATGGTAAGTACACTTGGAGCAATCGCAGAGCAGGGAAGCACAAAATCGCTTATAAACTTGACAGATTTCTCATATCAGATAACTCGGTTCACTTAGGAGGAGACATAGCTGCTGCAATTCTCCCCCATTCAGGCTCAGATCATTGGTCAATTTCCCTCCAATGGCAAAGACCAGGCAACACCACCGGGAGGCCCTTCCGCTTCGAAGAGTTCTCGCTCACCCACCCTGAATTCAAAGATTTCATCAGAACCTCTTGGAATACCTTCATTCGGCCAGAAGGCTCCAAAATGTTTCAGTTCCAACAGAAACTCAAATATCTAAAATCCCATTTAAAGCGCTGGAATTATGAGACCTTTGGAAACATCTTTAAGGCGCAACAAGACTTAAATAAGGAAATGGCAGAGCTCCAGCAACAAGTAATCACAGGGGGTCACACGGAGGGGACCTTGGAGCAGGAGCAGCGTATCCACAATCAGCTGGAAGAGAGGAGGAAGAAGGAGGAGAGTTTATGGAAGCAGAAGTCCAGGATTAGATGGCTAAAAGAGGGCGAACGGAACACTAAATTCTTTCACCGAACCACTGTTCAATGAAGAATGCACAACAATATCCCCTTCATTCAGAAGCAAGGTGGGGCAAGGGTCGAACAGCATGAAGAAATCGAGAAGGAATTCCTCAATCACTTCAAGCAAGTTCACCAACAGCCCAATGCAGATAAGCGACCTGCAATAGAAAGAATTACCCAAAATGTGCCAAAACGTATCACTAAGGAACACAACGAGCTTCTTCTTCGTCCTATCCTAACACAGGAGGTGGATACAGCCATGTCCCAACTCAAGGAGGGCAAAGCCCCTGGCCCGGATGGCTTCACTACAACTTTCTTTCACACTTTCTGGGAGCTGATAAAACTTGAGGTCGGGCAAGTGGTGGAGGAATCGAGAGCCATTCATTGGCTGCTACCTTCTCTCAACTCAACTTTCATTGCACTTATACCAAAAGAGGAGGAATCCAACACCCCGGACAAATTTCGACCGATAGCTCTCTGCAATGTCATATACAAAGTGATCTCAAAGGTTATCGCCAACAGGTTAAAGCCCCTCTTGCCCTTGCTCATCTCACCTGAACAATATGGTTATGTGGAAGGGAGACAGATCTTGGACGGCATCATCCTCTCGCATGAGATTATACACTCCCTCAAGCACTCCAATCAGGCAAGTATGATTCTAAAGCTTGATCTTTCTAAGGCCTTTGATAAGCTCAGTTGGACATACATTCAGAAAATGTTAAAGTGCCTTTGGATTCTCTCCTATGTGGATACGCTGGATTATGAGTCTTATCTCCTCATCCTTCTTTTCAATTCTTGTGAACGTAATCCCGTCTCGACCCTTCAATCCCTCACGAGGAATCAGGCAGGGCGACTCTCTTTCTCCCTTCCTCTTTGTATTAATGGCTGAAGGCCTAGGACGTCACATCAAACAAGCCCTCCTCTCCCATCAGCATAAAGGTCTCTCCATTCACCACTCCCCAACTATAACTCATCAGCAGTTTGTGGATGACAACATGCTCTTTGGCTACCCATCAGTCCAGGAAGCCTCCCGATTCAAAACCCTGCTCAATGACTTCTCTGAGGCCTCAGGAACCAACATCAATAATTCCAAGTCACAAATCTTTTTCTTTCACACCCCGCCTGTTGTTAAGTATGTTGTAGCCCGGATTCTGGGGTTCCCCATTGCCAATCTCCCTTCCAAGTACCTTGGAGCCCCCCTTATTGCTTCGGCCATCAAGCACTCCTCCTGGCGCATTCTCATCGAAAAGCTTGAATCCCGCCTCAACCTTTGGACGCACAAAACACTGAACATGGCCAATCGTGTGGTGCTCATAAAAGCAGTACTATAGGCAATGCCGCTTTACTTATTTTCAATCCTAGTGGTGCCTAAATGGGTTTTAAAAAGAATACGGGATCTTCAGCGTGGCTTCCTTTGGGGGAGTTCAGCTACAAACCGCAAATGGGCGCTGGCAAAATGGACCATTGTCTGCACGCCCAAGGAAAAAGGGGGCATTGGCCTGAAGGATCCCAATCACAGCAATGCTAATCATGAGCGCCAAAATTTGGTGGCAATGGCTCTCTTCTCCAGAAAAACCTTGGGCTGCCATCTGGACCGCCAAATACGCCAATCACAGACCTCAGGAGGAGCTCATCAGATTTACACCCAACATCAAAGGCTCGCTAATATGGAACGCGGCCAAGCAACACTTCCAGTTGATTCAGCAGCACACTTTTTGGGAAGTAAGAAATGGAAGAGCAGCATGATTCTGGACGGATGCCTGGAACCAAATGCCACAGCTAAGCTCCATTCTAAATGCGCTTCCAAACTACATAGGAGAGGAACAACAACAGGAAAAGATATGGCAGTACTGGACTCAGGAGACAGAGCAAGGCTTCAGGAAATGGAAACAAGGTGACCAGCTCATCAGAACTAAGGAACACCCATTCATTGAGGATCTAGAAAGGGAACTTCGCAAAAGGCGCATTAGATACTCCGAAGGCAGGGACATTCTACGATGGGGTTACAAGCCTAAAGTGCATTTACCACTTTCGAGGCCTACAAAATTATGTGCACAGACTCTACGCCCCCTAACCCAATTTGGAGCAAAATCTGGGGGTTCGGTTCATGGCCTAAAGTCTCCTTCTTCCTTTGGCTGGTCGGACATCAGAGAATCCTCACCTGGGATAAACTTAGACACAGAAACTATCATGGCCCCTCCATCTGTGTCAATTGTAAATCCCAAGAGGAAACACTCCAACACCTCTTGGACTCTTGCCCCTTAGCCAATCAGTTGTGGGAGAAGGCAAGCTTCAGATGTCAAAGAAGATGCAGGCTTCCGGACGATATCACAAACTCTTTGCGTCAGTGGCAAAAGAATCCATACAAAAGTGAAATCCTCAACCATTTATGGAAAATATTTCCCGGGCTCCTCTAATGGAGCATATGGAAAGAAAGGAACAAGCGCTTTTTTAAAAAAAATAATCACCGTTAGAAAGTATCTGGAGCAAGCTCTATATAAATCTCAAAGAGACTCTGATGCTTCGCTCATGGACTACGGAGGACCTTCCGACTCTAGACAATGAGAAAGCCATCTGGGAGAACTGGAATATGCAACTCCCTCAGGAATCCCACAACAAAGACCCCCCAAAAAGCAGCAGCACAAAAAAGGTCTCCTGGACTGCCCCTCCAAAGCACACCTTCAAGCTTAATTTTGATGGAGCCTCAAAGGGCAATCCTGGAATGGTAGGTTTCGGCGGAATTTTTAGAAATTATGAAGGCTCGCCTCTTCTGATATACTATGGCAACATTGGGTGGGACACCAATAACTCGGCTGAGTTAGAGGGTCTATGGCAAGGTCTCCTTCTTTCAAGGAAACACAACTTCCATCCCCTGGAGGTGGAAGGAGATTCCCATATCCTAATTAACATGGCCAAGCATCTCCTAAATGGATCTCATGCAAGGAAAATCGCCACTAGTTGGAGGCTTGAAGCAAGACTGGAAGCCATGGAACAAGCGCTTCTCAGTAATAGGGCCATCACCTTCAATCACATAAAGAGAGAAGGCAACAAGGTCGTTGACCTTATAGCCAATTTGGGTGTGGAAAATGAGCATACTCTACATATAGGGACTCTAGACATTTTATCGAATCATGAACAGGAATAGGAATGCAATCGTCTGGTCCAAAATGATGCCACCCCCCAGATGCGGGTGCTTAAGACTGCAATCAAGGCAATGGGACGGGCGATCGGTGAAGGCCACCTGCTCGCCATGCGCAGAAGCGCTGTGTCCACATGGGGGAAGGGACATTCTCAGCGGCACGGGTTATGGAATAAAGGAACGCAGCAGAGGAGCATTAATGCTCCGTTCACCTCTGCATGCGTAACAGGGCTTGGCTCCTCGGCTCCCATGAATGCCACAGTAATGGCAGGAGCGCCTTGAGGCATTTGTGGGTGCATTATTTACGGTTGCAGCATGGGTTTCGCAATGCCAATTCAAGCTTTGTTCGGGTTTCTTCTGCTACCTCTGGTGCTGCTGGGGATGAGCTCTGGCTCGCTGCCTCTGGTCATTTGTCCGTCTGTTTGGTATATGACCTTCATGCAGGATCCTCGCCCGTCTGGTTGGTCTATTCCCTCGCCTGTGTTTGGTTTATTCTATGTTTTGAGCTCCAATTCGGCTTTGGGCAAAGAGGCTCTGTTCGGCCCTACAGCCATGCCCCAGCCTCAACAGCGAATGCTCAGTCATCGAGGCACCTCCCAAGGTGGGTCCTCGCACCCTCCAGTCGACGATGAGGCTTCCCATCATTGCCATTGCCATTGCCCTCATGCTAAAGGAGCAAGCTTTCTTCGACCCAGTCAATTTCTGGATGCCAGCTCTCCGAGGTCCTCTTCCTCGCCCTCCTTTGGCTCAGCTATATTCACTTTTAATAGCTCTCTGAACCGTCCCCGGATCAGCGCCCATGTTTTGGTGCTTTTCATTGAGGAGGCCCAAGAAGAGGGCAAATCCAACGCCCAATGGGAGACGGTGCCAATAGCTGATTCCACGATAGCCATGGAGACGCCCTCTGTAGATCCCGCGAAGGTAACGAAAAGGCCAATTGCAGGTTCGACAAGTGCTAGGGAGACACTGATCAGCCACGATGAGGACGTCAAGGTGGAGCCTTTCCCGACTGCTAAGGAGGAGGTCCAAGCTCAAGACTTGGAGGAATACGGGTGGTGCAGGATAGTGGAGGAGGCTCCTGAAGACTAAACTTTGGCTTCTTCTCAGGTTATGTGGCCCGATAGTGAGGGCTTTAGTCAATTCTGATGTTTTTGGTTATGTAATTGTGTCAAAGCTGTTGAGTAACAGTGTCAATGCTGTAGAGCATTTGTCTGTGTTCAGGTTCTGGGAATTTTTCTATGTGGTTGGGTATTGGTCTGTGTCAAATCGTTTTTGGGGCTCCCCTGTGCGGGAATGGTTTTTTGACTCCTCAGGCCCCCCTGCGTGGGAAAGCCTAAAGGTTTGGTTCGTCCTCAATGACTGTGAACTCTGTTGTTCCACGCTGCCATTACCTCCAGGCAACTGGTTCTTTTTGTCAGTAATGTTGTAATTGTTCTCTGTTAATGTAAATAATAGAATAGTTTTACCAAGAAAAAAAAAA
>APFE031499231.1:2736-16477 GCA_000404065.3 Pinus taeda
GTGCACCCAAACCAAAAGAAGAAAAAATGTTAGGTAAGTAGGCTGGGTAGGTAGTTAAGGTTGCAGAATTCTGATCGCTGATCAGTTCCAGGTTTTCAGGTGTCATCTCTACTCAGGACACAATCACCAGGCAATTCTAGGAGAGACTCAAAAACAGGCATAACTAACTTCCTTTCTCCATCTCCCCCAAATCATTAACTAACTTCCCCAAAATAGGTCAAGATCTGCTTGATACCTCTTAGTTCCACCATTTTCATATCATTAGCTTGGGTGAAGATCTGCTTTACTCAAAGAAATTCCATATCCCGTCTATAAGATTCTATTCCCCCATTGCAGCCTAAGATTTCTGAAACTTAGCGCTTTCTTACCATCTCCATATTAACCACTGACATTATTATTTAACTCCTTATATTTTCCCTGTCCCCGTACTAAAACTATGTAAATAATCCCCCTATGTAAATATCCCTCCCCCTGGTTGAAAAATAACTATAAGTACCCCCGGGAATTGCTCAGTTTATCTGAAACTTAGCAAGAGCCCTCATGCTGTCCCTTCAAACCATATTCTAAATACGATGGACTCCTTCCAAAGTATAAAATCCCTTGTAGGTTATCAGACCCCTTCCGAGGCCTCAAGCGTCCTGCTGACCCACTTACTCATTTCTTCTGACCACAATAGACCCTTGTTGATTTCCTTAACACTCCATAGATCCTAGAACGCCAGCTTGCATCGCAATATCACAATGTTCTCACCATATAAGCTATGCCCCATCTATTCCCCACCGATGCGATATTGCGATATCGACGATCGGCCGTCGCAAGCGTCGCATGTCCAACTGAACTACCTTCCCGTTCCCCGCCGACGCGATATTGCAATCGAATCGGAAAAATTCATCGCATCGCCTACAAGTATGAGCACCCCACCATGTCACGTCTGTACCAGGGACCCACTGCTGACGTCAGTAGGCTAACGTCACCCGCCGTACTACTGACGTCATGCTGACGTCAGCAACCAAGAAACCGAAAATTCGCGCAGGAAGAAAAATCGCACTTCGGAGCTCCGGAACAAGAAACAGAGGGAGTTTTCGATGCGCGATTAGCACGAAGTGCTAATCGCGCATCGCTACGGGAAATAGGTAGTTTCGGGGAATCTTTTGATTCCTTGGCCCGTTTTGCGCCGAAAAAGCTCGAAATCGCCCGATTTTTCCAAATTAATCCGGTTTAAAGACAGGAAAGGACCAGTGACAGAGATTAAAGTGTATCAGATCAAATCATCAGGGAAAAAGCATGTCAAAGTGTATCAGCAGGCGGCAGAGATCATCAATGTATCGGCAAAAAGTATGAGCAAAAGATCTTAATAGCAGTCCAAAGCAGGTGAACATTTAATACCTTCCAGCAAAGTCAAAGAAAGAGGGTGAAGCCACTTAAAACCCTCTAATCATAAATTATTGCACATTGAACTCGCACCAAATCAGAACTATAGATCCCGAAGTACAGTCATTCCAGCAGTACCGCATCGATCCTCCAAGGGTCACGTTGCACTGTTTTTGATTCAGTTGCCTCTAGTGCAGCCCAAAGGACTTACCTGCATTTAATTTCAGCGACACTTAGGCTTTAGAAAAGCTTTTCCAGCAGACCTGTTTAGGTCAATTGTAATAAATCACTTATGATATTTTGCTTATATATACCACCCTGAAAGATAGGTTAAAGGGGGGTTGGTGAGTGAGTCAAGGAAATTGCTTAATCTTTATCTCGACATTTTCTTCAAGCAGAGACCCGCACTGTAACTGTCATATTTTCTATAATCAAAGACTGCTGAAGGCATGGATTTCGAAACTGTTTGATGTGTTTAATTGACCAAGGAGTGATTACGGAATTCCTATGCTTCTACATGACTCAATAAGTGTTTCTCAACTCTGTTAATTTTCATGTTTTGTTTACCACCGTTCCGCTATCTAATCTGCAGAAAATAAGAATAGCTTAGGATTTGTTTAACTACACCTTAAGCTCAATTTCTACATTTTTTCATGTTTTCATCAGAAATAGTTATGAACATGTATACTTAACTGATCTTGTTTATGCTGTTTCTTTCACATATGAATGAGAGTTTAGGAATTCTTAGCTGCTCCTAGATAATCATTCATCCATTTCTCCTCTTGTTCAGTATGATGAAATGATTCTCCTTTGCCTTTCATCTTTGATCGTCATTCCATCCTTTCAGTAGATTGATAATTGTATCATGTGTGGCTATCCCACTCCTTAATCCTCTTGTGACCAAGAAAACGCAACAGCAAGCATTAATCCATGACTCCATGCCCAATGGTTTGAAACTTACACCTTACCTTGCCTCTTTGCTTGAGATTTCTCCCTTCCATCCAAAAACAAACAACCCCTGAGCCAAAAGCTAGCCTAAGATCATCAACAAAGTTGAATCATAAAGAGAGAGCCCTCTCTGATTGCAGGTGGGCTAGAACCTGCAATCCAAACATTGGTTTGTGGTTACCTCGGTCTTATCCCTAAATAGGAGCCTAGGGACAACTTGAGTGATAACAAAATCTAATATGGATGGTTTATATAAAGGCATCGAAGCTAAAATGGATAGCATGGAAGCTAATATGAATGGTTTAAAGAAAGGCATGGAAGCTAAGATGGAAGATTTGAAGACAGATTTGACAAAGTTTCTACAAGAAATTTTTAGTAATGGTGAAAGGGTAGTAAAGGAATCTCATGATGAGAAAATATTAAATGTAAATCAGTATTTCGTAGACTCTAACGTTGGATCGAAGACCCACCATGTTCCAAATATTGATATGAGGAAGTTTGATGGCAAGGATCCTATAACATGGATACTACAGATGGAGAAATATTTAGATCTTCATAATGTGCAAAACACACAAAAGGTACGCATTGCAACTTAATATGTGGAATCAAATTAGTTTGTATGGTATCGATGGCATAAAAAAATTGTCACTTGGGCAATTTTATGGATGAAATGAAAATACATTATGAGGATACGAAACACAACACTTTTTTTAGCCAATCGATAAACCTCAAACAAAAGGGTTTGATGATGGAACACATCGAGGACTTCCAAAAATTGAATATAAGCGTAAAAGATATTCCAGAGGAGCATAGCATTAATGTGTTCATAGAATTTAAAGGATAACATCCAACATGAGGTTCTCCTTTAGGAACCTGATTCATTGGAGAAGGAATTCAGGTTGGCAAGAAAATTTATGGAAACAAGGAAGACTACCACTCACAATTATAAAGATGGAAGATTTTTTTCCCCTAACCTTCCACAACCTACAAGGTTGACACCACAACAATTGGAAGAAAAAAGAGAAAAAGGTATTTTTTACAGTTGTGATAGCAAATACACTAAATGTCATAAGTGTGTTGAGAAGAAATTATTTTACATATATTGTGAAGAGGAGGAAGGAAAGGAACAAGAAATTTCAAAAGAAGAGGATATACACCAAGAACAAAACCTACAGAAATAAGAAATGAATTTGACCATATCTTGTAATGCATTGGATGGAATTACCACTCCTAAAACTATCAAGATAGAAGGGCATATCAAGAAGAAAAAGGTAATAGTGTTGATTGATTCAGGAAGTACCCATAGTTTTATTCATTGTAATATAGCCAAGGAATTAAATCGTTTCCTATATCCGACACCAAAGTGTCAAGTGATGGTTGCAAGTAGAGGAACCATAAATTTCTCTGGAAAGTGCCATAATATTAAGTTATCCATGGGAGAATATGTGTTGAATAGCCCAATGCTTTCCATTCCAATGGGTGATGTTAATGTCGTACTAGGAGTCCAATGGCTACAATCCTTGGGTACAATAGCTTTTAATTTTCAAAAAAATTTCATGAAATTTTCTTGAGAATGAAAGGAAGTTGAATTAAGGGGTATCGCAGGGAAACCAAGAAAGATAATCACCTCTAACGGAATGACAAAGATTCTAAATAAATAATACTAAGGCATAATTGCATAATTATGTTCAGTAGTGGTTCCCACATAGAAATCATATATTTCTCCAGATCTCCAAAAAGTCTTGGACAATCATTCCAAGTTATTTGAGACTCCCAAAGGCCTCCCACCTATTCGTGATCATGATCATGCTATTTATTTGATTATAGGAAGTGCTCCTCCAAACATCACGTCTTACAGATATCCCTATGCTCAAAAGAGTGAAATTGAATGTATGGTTGTAGAAGTGCTAGACACTGGGATAATTCAACCTAGTCAAAATTCTTTCTCTGCTCCAGTAGTATTGGTTCATAAGAAGGATGGATCATGGTGCATGTGTCCAGATTATAGGGAGCTCAACAAGCTCACTATTAAAGATAAATTTCCCATCCTTGTCATTGATGAATTATTGGATGAATTGCAATGATCAATTTACTTCACCAAGTTGGATCTTTGTTCAGGATATCATCAAATCAAAATGAAAACAGAAGACATTATGAAAACATCATTTACAACTCATGAGGGTCATTATGAATTTTTGGTCATGCCTTTTGGCCTTACCAATGCACCTTCTACATTTCAAGGTTTGATGAATTCCATTTTCAAACCCTTCCTTAGAGAATTTGTGTTAGTATTTTTTGATGAGATACTAATCTAGACAAAGTCTTGGAAGGATAATGTTCAACATGTTGACAAGGTGCTCAAACTATTGGAGGAGAAACAATTATATGCAAAAAGTTCCAAATGTTTCTTTGGAGTACAAGAGGTGGAATATATTGGTCATATTGTATCTCATGAAGGTGTTAAGGTAGACCCTAGAAAAATTAAAACCATCAAGGAATGGAAAATCCCCACATCCATAAAGCATCTGCGAGGATTTCTCGAGTTGACAGGGTATTATCACAAGTTTGTTAAGAATTATGGGAGAATAGCAACACCTCTAACAACATTGTTGAAGAAAGATGCATTTTAATGGACTCCAAAAGCAATGAATGCCTTTGAACATCATAAAGAGGGAATGTGCCAAGAACTGGTCTTAGCTAGACCGCACTTCACAAAAACCTTTATTGTGGAATGTGATGCCTCAGCAAATAGAGTTGGTGTTGCTTTAATGTAAGAATAAAGTCCCATTACTTTTGAAAGTCGTCCAATCAAAGGAAAGTATTTAAACAAAGATATTTATGAGAAGGAAATGTTGGCAATACTACATGCACTTAAGAAATCGCGACTCTACCTAACGGGAAGACACTTCAGGGTAAAAATGAATCATGATAGTCCTAAATACTTTATAGAAAAAAGATTATCTTCAGAAGAGAAACAAAAATGGGTCACAAAGATGTTGGGTTATGACTTTGAAATCATCTACAAAAAAGGGAAGAAAAATGTTGTGGCAGATGCACTCTCAAGAAAGGATGAATGTTGAATCATTTCTTTGTGCCATTTCTATTATCCAACAAGATTGGATAAACGAAGCAGGGGATGAATGGAAGAATGAAGAAGAAGTGTGGGAACTCGTTCAAAATTTACAACAAGATCCCAGTACATATGATACATTTAGCTGGAAAAATGATTCGTTATGGCACAAAGATCAGTTATACCTATTCAAGAATTCCCAACTCAAACAAAAGATTCTTAGGGAATTTCACACCTCTCCCTTAGTAGGGCACTTAGGATTTCTAAAAACTTACCACAGGGTTAAGAAGGATTTTTTTTGGGATGGCCTTAAATCGGATATTCAAAAGTTTGTGGTGGAATGTTTAGTTTTCCAACAAAATAAGGTTGAAACAATTAAGACCCCTGTCCTATTACAACCTTTATCCATTCCAAGCCAACATTGGGAGGAGGTTTCAATGGATTTTATCATAGGTTTACCCAAGTCCAAAGTAAAGAGTGTTATCATGGTGGTAGTTGATAGACTTACCAAGTATGCACACTTTTGTGCATTATCTCATCCATTTAAAGCAAGTACAGTTTTTGCTACATTTTTGGAAACAATTCAATAGATACATGGAAACCCAAAGATTATTGTATGCGACAGAGATCCCATTTTCGTTGGAAATTTTTGGATATAGTTATTTTCTTGTCTTGGTAATCAGTTAGCTCATACCTCATCTTATCATCCTCAATCTGATGAGAAAACTGAGATAGTAAACAAATGTTTGGAAGCATATCTTCATTGCTTTGTATCTGATACAGACATAATGGGTCAAATGGTTGCCTCTGGTTGAATGGTGGTATAACACTTTCTTCCATAGTGTAGAAAAAGTGACCCCATTTATGGCACTTTATGGATATCATCAACCATCCATCACATCATATTTAAGAGAAAATTCTAAGGTTCGAGAAGTGGAAGATCACATTAAGAATCAACAACAAGTTCTCCAACTCGTAAATGATAACCTCACGTTGGCATAGAATAGAATAAAACAACAAGTCGATGAACATCGCTGTGAAATAATTTTTGAGATAGGTGATTGGGTATTCCTATGAATACAACCATTTAAACAAATGTCCCGCAAGCAAGCTAAGAAGGACAATAAATTATCACAAAAGTATTATGGTCCATACAAGGTGTTGCAACATATAGATACTATGGCATACAAATTGGAGCTTCCTGCAACTTCTTGAGTGCACATAGTTTTCAATGTTTCATGCTTAAATAAGGTTATAGGTGACAAGCTCCCAGTTCAAACAATATTGCTAGAGCTTGATGAGGAAGGAAAAATCATATTTGACCCTCAAGCAGTCACAGAAACAAGAACTCGACAGCTACGAAATCGATCAATTTCAGAGTATCTCATAAAGTTGAAGAAGTTACCCGCTAAAGATTCCACATGAGAGGATGGGAATTTTATACAGAAGCATCTAAAACTACTTAAGTGTTGAGGAAATTTTTTTTTTGAAGGAGAGGGGCATGTTAGGTCCCTATAATATTAGTGATTCGCCCATTACTATTGTCGTTGTAGCCCTTATTGTTATTGTTGTGGCCCTATTGTCCCCATATTGATATTATTGTGCCCCGTAGAAGCCCACTTGATCTGAATAGAAAATGGCATCAACCCATGGTATTCATCCACCCATGTTATTCATCCACCCATGGAATTTACCCATGGTATTATAAGTGGCATCCAACCATGGTATTTATCCACCCATGGTATCATAATTGGCATCCACCCATGTTATTCATTCACCCATGGTATTTTCCCATGGTATTGTGACATCCACCCATGGTACTCATTCACCCATGGAATTTACCTTGTTGGCCCTCGATTTTGGTCTTATTTTTACTAAAGGAAACTTACTTACTCCATCTATTTTTCATCCATTTTCCACTTTATCCATCCCATTTTGATGTATTTCATGTCTACTCAGGTATTTAATTTTAATTTTTCAAATTCTAAAGTTTTTATGAAAATTTGGTTTCAAGTGAAAATGTTGACAGATTCAAAAATTCCCGTAATAGCTATATGGTTGACATGTTTGCAGGACACTTGGGAACGAATTTGATGCATGGATAGATATCTTGGGAACTAGGACTGAGCCACCTCTACTTATTTCAAACAGAACAAGCTTTATTAGGCCCATTTAGTGTTGGTTAACCATGACTAGTCACTCAGAAATTCCATAGAAATAGAGCAGTTTTGAGATTCTATGGGATTGACTATATTTCTTGGGATGGGATTGATGAATTCGACTTAGATAGATGAATATGAGTAGATATGTTTGTTAGAGTGATTATAGATCAGTTTGTTTCATAAGACTTCTATTTAAAGTCAAGACTTTGATGGCTTATGTATTGACTTTTGTATAATTTCATGCTGAGACATTTTGGATTACAGAGCTAATTTGAAGAACTTGTTCTACTACTATTTTGCTATTCAATAATGTGGATGTGTGACTGACTTTAAGCTTCTGATATCAATCTTTAAGTGTGCAAATTAAGGGTGGAGGGCCCCCATTCCAAGCTAAGTACAAGGCCCCCATTCCAAGCTAAGTACACTTCTTTATTTAAACTAGTTTAATTTTCCATAATCTGGTTATTATAGAACTTGTTTACATGCTTTGTTTCAAATTGGTTTATGGTTAATGTGTGGTGATTGATTTCATTAGATCTTATTTTATTCATCATTTTAGTAAGTTGGAAAAACAAAGTGTTCAAGTTGAACACTCCTTCTATTAACTTGGTGAATTGTAACTAGTTTTCTTTGACTACATGCAAGCATTTTTCCTATGTACTTTTGGCATTATGGTGAATGAATTACGATGAAACATACCAAAGGTCTCTTAAGTTAGGAGCCTCCTTTTGTTAATGATTTGTCCATCTTAAGCTATTGGTTTCTGATTTCTATTCATCAAGTAATAATTGAGGAAGAATTGGACCTCTTAAGTTAAAAGCCATTTCAGATTTCCCTCTTTACAAAGTGAATTGGAATTGTAATATGCACTTCTTTAGTTTTTGAAAAACTTATCTTTCAAGTTTGATTACGTCTGATATTCATATATAATGGACTTGTCTTTAAGTATTACCAACCTAAATTGATAAGGAATATTTGTGTTAATTTGTGGGAATAAATTAGCTTAACATACCTGTGGTATTGTAACTGAAAAAGACAATAAGTAACAAGTCGCATTTTGTAAAAGGACAATTTGTCCGCCACAATGTAGATTTTACAATTATTCTCCGTTTTAATAAAAAAAAAAATTTGCTTTTTCTTATTAGGTATTCTCCTATTTTTCTTCTGGCATTTCAAATTTTCGGATCTTGGGGGACTCCCACCCAAGATCCATTTCAATCGTTTAGATCTGTGGGGCCTCCCCCCCAAGATCTAGATCAGTGGTATCAGAGTAGGTTACGATTCCATGCGAATGAGGATTTAATGCATATTTTAGTTTCAACTTTTTGCAACAATATCTGACAAAATTTAGGCATATGTTGCAACCTCCACAAAGCACTTTCCTGGGCCAAGCAGGAAGAATTTTTCTTTTTTCATTTTTGTGCAGGATTTTTTTTTGCGGCGAGTTTGTAGATCAGATCTGAACATTTTGGGGGAAAATTTACAAAAAAAATAATAGATTTGGATTCCTTGCAAAAGAATACCAAAATCCAAAAACTATTTGGCCGAATCGGAGTTCAAATGTGGGAGATATCGTTGATTTAAAATCAGCTACATTGTAGACTTTTTTCTGACGTTAACCAGTAGTCGACAACTCTCCTATAATTTTTTGTAGTTTCTGTGCTAAATTTTAGAATAATGATCACAGATCTTAGCTCCTCTTAGAAAATCACCCAATTTAAAAAAAAAAAGGTTGAATCGGATTTCATATGTGGGAGATATCGCTAATTAAAAATCAACTGTCTTTTCAGAACTTTTGTGATGGCGGAAAAGTTGCAGCACAAATATGAGATTATAGAGTGTCCAAACAAAGATTTTCAACACATGGGAAGATACAAAATGGTCCTTCTGTTTCCAAAAACAGGTTATAATAAATATTCTAAGTTATATTGACCGAGTTATTTCCATTTTGATTATGGAGCAGCATTCAGAGCAGGTTCCCTTTGGAGACGTGCCCTCCCACCCCGCTTTAATAGGCACCTGCTTCAAATCCATCAATTTTAGCATAGTAGCATTTGGCTTGGGTTATTTGGAGACATACCCTCCCACCCGAGGCTATGTAGGCACCTACTACTTCAGCAACAATGAACATCATGGTTATGGCTCAACCGCACAAAATCCTTATCATCGAAGTCTATTTTCTAGGCCGCACACTATTAGTATCATAGTTGGCGACAAGCATTACAGGGTATCTCTATCCTCAAATCTTTGTTTTTCATGGTTATGGGTCATCCAAAAGCCCACGTCTCATTGAAGTCCATTTTCTAGGCCGCACACTGTCAATATCATAGTTGGCCACATGCATTACAAGGTAGCTCTATCCTCAGATCTTCGTTCTCCACAAACCCACACTTCATCGAAGTCCATTTGCTAGGCCGCACACTGTCAGTATCATAGTTGGCCACAAGAATTACAGAGTATCTCGATTCTCAGATATTCGTTCATCATGGTTATAAAAAGGAGGTTTTGTCATTTGTATCATCCAAGAATTCTTCATTTGTGTAATGTAAAGTAGGTTGCCCCCTCGAAGAGGCTAATTTCTAAGTCTTTGATCTATCATTTTATCCTTTTGTGAGATAGTTTCACAACAAATCTTGGAGGGTGTGGCATACTTGGATCTCGAAGCAAGAAGGCAAAGGAAGGGAAGGAAGGCACAAGAGGACATTAGGGTCAATAGCTACAGTGGATTTTTCTTGCAGGTACCAAGTTGCATGTATTTTTTTCTCACTAGTTTTGGAATGCATGGAATATGCGTGTGGTTTGTTGGTCATGATCTATCATTGACATGGAGGATGGCTAGGATTGAGAGAGGATTTGTCTAGCCTTTCCACTTCCTAGATAGCCATGGAGATTATGGGTTTATTTCCTTGTTTTTTTTTGGTTGGTTCTCATGTTTCTTTAGCTTGGGTTTAGTTACTAGTTCCTGGAGCCTTGGTTGGACAAATGCTCTAGAGCACTATAAAAGCTTGGGTTGAGTTACTAGTCTTGTAGTCTTGGTTGGAAAAACACTCTAGAGCCTTTGCTGGGTTGATTTACTAGTCCTGGAGCCTTTTTTAGAAAAATTCTCTAGAGCCCGGTAAACGTTATGGGTTGAGATACTAGTCTTGTAGCATTGGTTGGAACAAACGCTCTAGAGCCCTGGAAGAATTGGATAGAGATTGATATGATGATGGTTTTGTGATGTTCGTCTGTGAGGTGGAATCACTATTTGATTCACTGAGGTGGTTGGCCTCTAGAAGCCCTGGATGGTTTTGGATTGATGTGTTCTATGAGATCCCACATTCATACTTGGAACATGGCATGAAGATGAATGGCTGAAGAGAGATTTGATTCAACCATTCTATGGTTGGGTGGAACACGGAAGTCCTATCTCGGGTTTGGATTTTGCATCATCACTATGAGGTTTTTTCTCCTTGTATTTATATTAGTATTATACTAGTTATATGTGGTTTATATGGCTATGGTTTCATTAGTATATATGTTTCTATTATGATGATTATTTATATGTTTTATGGCACTAACTATGTATGGCTCTCATCATGTTTTTTATTGGTAAATGAATGAATAATGTATATATGACTTAATGGATGAAATGATAGTTGAGGTGCTGAGGGGTCAATGTTTCATAGCGATTCTAAGCTAAGTATGAGATCCATATGCTCATATATGTTATTTAAACTCTTAGATTACTTATTCATGACATGTTTGAAGAAATGCCTGTCATGGTTAGTAGGGGTCTAGTCAAGGTCTTATTCAAGTAATTTCATTTTGTACTATCATTTCCCTATTATCTTATTGTTTTGAAGGTTTCATTAAATTTTGGGCAGTGACTTGGGCTCTGGGCCTCAAAAAGTGGCTCAAATCCCAAAGATGCTAGCATAGCACTGAGAAAAATAGTCCTTGGACATTGGCTTGCAAGATTGTGAGATAATTCAAATGTCCCCAGGTGCTGGCATGCCCATACCATGAAAGTGTCAAGAGCTTAAGTGGTCCAAAAGCTTAGTGGGACCCAAAGGCTGGTTGAAGAAAGGTTCGATTGGTTCCTGAGGGCCCTAATGCTCATGTTGAATGCTTGTATGGTGTGTTTCTATCGGTTCCACTTTCTTAATGTGACTTGGGAGTTCGAATCATATCATAGTGGCCTCTCGTTGCATGTTTACCCCAAATGGTCGATTGCTTGGGTAGATGTGGGAGCAGGGTGTTATAGCATCGGAGCCAAGCCCACATATGGAGGCAAAAAATAAAAGGGGCCAGCCTCGGGTCACATGACCCATCATAGAACCGGCAATGCAGAGTTACATGGGGGCCAACCCAAGCGAAAATCCCTGGGCCACATGTATACAATACAACTAGAAGTGTGAGCTTAGTGTGAGCCAACCTCGGGCCATATGGCCATCACATGACCACACAACTAGTTGAAATGAGCATATCGAACAATTATGCACCCAGCACAGATTTTTAGTACCCAACCCTAGATTTGTGGGGCACACATGACTGCATGTCAAGCAGTTGGGGTCCCGACTAGCAGGGGTAGGTGATTTGCCGTGTAACACTAATCCCTCGTGTATTAAATTATTGCAAACCTAAGCTAAGTTAAAGCTAGGTATGATATCCTCCCTAGTGTGTTAAATGTTTGTAAACCTAAGCTGAGGGAAGCTATGTTTGATACCCTCCTTTGTGCGTTAAACTATTCTACACCTAAGTTGAGGAAAGCTAGGTGATATGTAATATGAAAAGAAAATGTCTTATTAATAAATTAATAAAATAAATCACTTGGAGGGTGGAGCACACAGAGAGAGGAGATGCTTGCCAAATCCCATGAGGAATGGGATAGAGATGAATCTTTCATGATAATCTTCTAGATGCGATTTTAGATAAGCTTGGATGGATTGGATATCCATCAGATGGATGGGAGAAAAAGATCCATCAGACATAAAAGCTTTGCAGGAGATAAAGGCAAGCTTCTACATAGAAAAGCATCGTGGGAGATAAAGACAAGCTTTTCCAGATAAGACCTAGGAAAATGGAAAAATCCATAAAGCGGGATACCGCTAATGGTAACTAAATCATGAAAGAGGTTATTAAATACCTGATGCATTGGTCAATGGACGATAGTTGATCGTTGGCAAGATCTTTAGCTTGGGGGGAATCAAAGGTGATTCATTGCTGGGTGGTGGTGCTTCTCCCTCTAAGTGAGATTTAGTTGGTGTCATTTACATGGAATGGTTGTATGTTGATTCTTACTCTCTCTTGTTAGTTACATGTGATTATGTGAAGATTTTATTAGGTTCTTCGTTTTGGGAATGTTGCCTGAATTTCTCATGTTTATGTGTTAATAAATTTAATGGTACTTTCCTCTATTCCGATGAGATTCACTAACATGATGAGGGTTTTATAGTCCTTACTTACTATGAGATAAACCATTTAGCTGAGCTAATTTGATGGTTGGTTTCTTATCTCTTATAGTTGGAATGGGTAAATCATTCAATTCAAGAGCTTAAAAGTTGTGTTGAATAATAATATAGTATTGGTTATGCCCCGAGTGAGCTATATCAATAATCTTCTTCATAAGCATGTTAGATGTAATATTCCAAAGTAATATCTTATGCTCTCACCTTGGTACTGGATGGGGAATTGTGCAAATATTCTCGCATGTGCACATTAGACAAGACAAAAGTAGCTTTCATTGACGCATGAAGACATTAAAGATGTTTTGAGGATTTCATGTCACGAAAGTATGTGATTTCACACCTAGGGTATACGACTATGCTTTGATCTTTCATTTTGGTTATGATTATTGGGCACTAAATTTGTGGCGACTGAGAACTTTTAACTGTAACTAAGAAAAAAATTTAAAATTAAGGGGTATAAAGGTTGTTTTTCTTGGGTAGGCTAAAGAGGTTCGTTACAAATGGTATCAGAGCCTAGGCTGAAAAACCGAGGCCTATGGACTAATTCACCTACTACAACGTTTTTTAATGAGATTTAGTCTAAAATTCATAAGCTGGAGTCTAAACTTAGACTATGATTCCTTGGCATTAAAGGAGATTAGGATTCTTTCAGAATGAATCCAAATATTAACTGGTTTTGGGATATTTATTTATTAGATATAAAATAGCAACATGGTTTATTGAGGAATTATTAAGGAATA
>APFE031499231.1:26640-42800 GCA_000404065.3 Pinus taeda
TGAGCAAATTGTAGACATCTTCACCAAAGCACTTGGAAGAGAAAAGCTTGAATGATTCAGAACAATGCTTGGACTCACAAACATCCCTTCAGATTAAGGGGGGGAATGTTGACACCTAATCCTCATGATTGGGTGAATTTATGTAAATAATTAAATTAGGAATGTGAATAGTCATCAAGAGATGAACTGAATAGTCACTCCCTATTGTATATAACAAAGACCTACCTGATGGAATTATATACGAATCAATTTTCTGCCTAATGGAGTTACTGCCTGGCCTAACACATGCGTTGTCTACATTAAAAATTACTAGAGGAAAACTTTGGCAAAATTGGTATTATGAATGATGAAGATAAATTAGAAAGTTTTTAACCTCTAGCACAAACCATAACATGTACCGGTTGAGGAACCATGTGGAAAACAATATTAGGTATGATATTTAAATAAGGATTGGGGAATAAAAACAAATCTCACCTATACATGAAAGGAGGATTAAATAATAGAGGAAGTCCATGGTTGTATCTAGACTAATAGTTATATATGATACCTATGTCTTGTCACAGATAGTTTTACATGTTGTTACCTTTAGTGTGGTTAAGTAGTGATTAAGATAAACATGTTGAAGAGGAACATGCTTAATATCTATGCATACTAATGAGTTATATGAATTTACTATGCAAGCACATGTGTGTGCAGCATTATAGACTTGTAAGAACAATTCATTTATCAAATGGTTATTGGTGGGATGGTATTAATATTAGACATCCGTGTAAGAAAGAGTCTTGAGTCTAAATCAATCTATGTATGCATATGCTATTGTGTGCCAATAGTAAATAGGCAAAGTATGCATGACTATGTGAAAAGTCATATTGGACTATAAAAGTATTATACCAAAGTAAAGGATGGTGAGAGCATGTTATAGTGTAAAGACTATATAATTGTACAAATTGTGGTCAAATTAATCCTTTGATTAATGCATCTGCTTACAATGTGACTTGTTCTTCGATTGGAAGAAAGTATGGCTAAAGGGGAAATTTATCCTAAACTGATTTCCAAGACATGTGCATCTTTTGAAGGATATGTATAGTATCCTTGGGTGAAAACCATAGTAATTGGTGAAGTAGCACAAATGGTATGGACCCCTAGTCAATTAAATGATATTTAAAAATCTATTTTAGATTCATATAATAAATTGTGGTACATGACATCTCGAATTGATTTATACATGACATAATATATATATATATAATATATCTAAATATCTATAAAGATATAATATATATATATATATATATTATAATATATATATATATATATAAATAGATGAACCATGAACATAAATGTTGGTATGATACGAACATGATGGAAAAATATGTGGATAATTTTATGTCATTCAGGTTGATACCATGAGGATGGTATTATAGGTTGTACCATAGCTAGTCTATGTACAACAGCACATGGGGCCATATGATTACATATGCTACACGGTTGTAAAATGAAATGTGTATTGGTGTGTATAACATACCTTGTATGCAGGGTATGCAGTAGTCATTGGATGGATGTCTGGCCAAGTAAGCAAACCTGGAGATTACCGAGAAAAAGGGAAGTAAGTTGGTATAAGTAACTATGGTTAATCACAGTTTGATTACGATGAATATGTGCATATGAATACATATTGTGATGTGAAATAATCTGTTATGACCTTGCAAGCATATTAATGTGGGAAATATGATAACTGATATATTGTATGTAGAGAGACTTCAAGAAATAGGTGTTCAACAAGAACACAAAGGCTTGAAAGAATGAAAGCAGAGGACATGCATTCTTCAAATAAAATAAATAATAAGAAATAGTTGTTTCAATAGTAACTGATTATGATATTTATCATAGTTAAACTTTGCATTGATAAATTCTCACAAATGATTTGAAAAAAATGTGTGATGTGTAACAATGGAAGGAGATATGCTCAGAGCACTCCTCATGGCAGATGTACATCAGAAAAATTGCATTAGATGGTAGAACCATGAAAGTTGTTGATTTGGAAACCAGCTACCTATGAACAAGGATATGATGCAGTGATACACTGAGGATGATGTAAAATTTAAGTGGGGGAGTATGTAACACCCCTCCCTTGTGTACTACATTATTATAAACCTAAGCTAAGTTAAAGATAGGTATGATATCCTCCCTGGTGTGTTAAATATTTGTAAACCTAAGCTTAGGCAAGCTAGGTTTGATACCCTCCTTTGTGGGTTAAACTATTCTACACCTAAGTTGAGGAAATTTAGGTGATATGTAATATGAAACGCGAATGTATTAATAAATAAATTAATAAAATAGATCACTTGGAGGGTGGAGCACCAAGAGAGAGGAGATTCTTGCCAAATCCCATGAGGAATCGGATAGAGATGAAACTTTCATAATAAGCTTCTATATGTGATTCTAGATAAGCTTGGATGGATTGGATATCCAGCATATGGATTGGATATCCATCAGATGGATTGGGTATCCATCAGATGGATGGGAGATAAATATCCATCGAACATAAAAGCTTTGCAGGAGATAAAGGCAAGATTTTATGTGGAAAAGCATCGTGGGAGATAAAGACAAGCTTTTCCTGATAAGACCTAGGCAAATGGAAAAAATCCATAAAGCAAGACACATCTAATGGTAACTAAATCATGAAAGAGGGTATTAAATACCCAATGAATTGGTCAATGGAGGACAGTTGATCCTTGGTAAGATCTTTAGCTCGAGGGGAATCAGAGGTGATTCATGGCTGGGTGGTGGTGCTCCTCCCTCTATGTGAGATTTAGTTGGTGTCCTTTACTTGGAATGGTTGTATGTTGATTCGTACTCTCTCTCATTAGTTGCATGTGATTATTTGAAGATTTTATTAGGTTCTTCGTTGTGGGAATGTTGCCTGAATTTCTCATGTTTATGTGTTAATAAATTTAATGGTACTTTCCTCTATTCCAATGAGATTCACTAACATGATGTGGGTTTTATAGTCCTTACTTACTTTGAGATAAACCATTTAGCTGAGCTAAGTTGATGGTTGATTTCTTATCTCTTATAGTTGGAATGGGTAAATCATTCAACTCAAGAGGTTAAGAGTTGTGTTGAATAATAATATAGTATTGGTTATGCCCCGGGTGAGCTATATCAATAATCTTCTTCATAAGCATTTTAGATGTAGTATTCCAAAGTAATATCTTATTCTCTTACCTTGGTACTAGATGGCGAATTGTGCAAATATTCTCACATGTGCATGTTAGACAATACAGAAGTAGCTTTCATTGACGCATGAAGACATTAAAGATGTTGTGAGGATTTCATGTCAAGAAAGTTTGTGATTTCACACCTAGGGTATATGAATCCACCTTGATCTTTCATTTTTGTTATGATTCTTGGTCACTAAATTCGTGGTGGCTAAGAACTCTTAACTGTAACTAGGACAAAAATTTAAAATTAAGGGGTATAAAGGTTGTTTTTAATGGGTAGGCTAAAGAGGTTCGTTACAAATGGTATGAGAGCTTAGGCTCAAACACCAAGGCCTATGGACTAATTCACCTACTGCAACATTTTTTAACGAGATTTAGTCTAACATTCGCAAGCTGAAGTCTAAACTTAGACTATGATTCCTTGGCATTAAAGGAGGTTAGGATTCTTTTAGAATGAATCCAAATATTAGCTGTTTTTGGGATACTTGTTTAATAGATATAAATAGCAACATGGTTTATTGAGGAATTATTGAGGAATAATTAACATGTATATGTTAATCCAATATATATATATATATATATATATAGATAGATAGATATATAATATAATTATATATATATATATATATATATATTATATATATATATATATATATATTATATAATATATATATAATATATATATAACACGTTATTATATCAAGCAATTAAATTAAATGGGAATATTCTATGCATTGTGGGAAGATGTATGACTTCTACCCCATCTGGGTTGCATACCGAAACACATCCTCTTGAAATACCATATTGTGTCAAAAAAAAATTGTGTCAACTCTAAAAGAAGTCGTGAGAGACTTCAACCATCCCTACTTCAAATTGCTATCAAAATAAGTTGCACATACAAAGGATGCATTTTCAGAGATATTTATATGTGTAAGTATGTAGAGTGATTTTGTAAAATCAAAGAGTGTTATTGTAATGCTGGAATAACTGTTATGGCCCATATTTTTTTATGGAAATTGTGGATGAGTTAGGGGGGCGACATAAACCTACCAAGCTGTGAGAGCTCTGCGCGCTATTAAGAATAAAAAAAAGTTTAACTTGACTGGTTATATTTTCAGGAACATGCAAACCGAGCCTCTGTTATAAGCCTTATGACTTCTCCCTCACCCAATTTAGTGACAATCATAAAAAAAATTCATGTCGTTGGACTCTCAAGGAAGAATGCTATCAGGGATGTCCAGAACTATGGCCAACAATTAAATGAGGAATAACCTCAACCTATCATGGAGAGGTGGTCACCAATATGGCTGCAGTTCAGATGATTAGACATAGATCTAGACTTATGTCATGCCTGTTAAGCTCTTAGACTAGGAGGTACAAATACTATTCTTCTGCGTAAACGTTTGGTATACATTATCGATTCTAATTGATTGACCACAATAACAAATTAGATAAGTGTAATTCATACACTCAAATAAACTACAGCCAAGCCTAAGGCTGATGGTTTTTTCTCTCTTACAGATCAAAGAGGCCATTTGTTAAGCCACTTGCAGGCATAGATCGAGACATGGCCTACAGGCTCTAGCGAGAAGCTCTGCAAGACAAGTAGAAATGGAACCTTTCCAACAGTTTCGATGGAATTTCAGTTGGTCAAAACTTTGGAGCAATTCAACCAAATTTTACCCCAAATGAATAGAGAACTAAATTTACATGGACTTCTAAAATGGTAAAAATAGAAATACTTGCTAGGAGATGTGCTCGTCCATCCCTGTACCTTATTTCGGTGTTCAACATGCACCTAAATGATGATACAACACAGGTACAAAAGAATCCTATATTGAAGAAAATGGAAGAGATTCCTAAAGAAAAGAAAAGAAAATAAACAAACAAAAAATGAAAACATTGCTCCTACAATATGGAAATTTAAAGACGAAATTGGGGTTTCAAACAAAACATTGTTTTAGCGACGATGGGAGGTCTAAGAAATTAGTATGTCTATATATGATTTAGATAGAATTAGGCGTAAACTGATTGGATTGACAGTATTACCATGCTTTTAGGATGATGATAAAGCAACAGTAGTCGTTGACCATCTTTTGAGTATCTTTCCATAAGTTGGAGACATGCAAGTTGCCAACAAAGCCAACAATGTTGTTTCCCTCGAAGAATTAAGAAACAATCCAAAGAAAATCATAAGGGTTTTGAGAGGGATCATAAAAAAGCAGAAACGTTGTTTCCTTGATTGATTAGAAGAATTAATCTGCTGGGTGAGGAAAATAGGTTGAGTGGATTATTATCCTCATCATCGTTTTCATTCAAATCCATAAAATGTTATATTTTCCCAAAAACATTAATGGTATGCTACTTTCGTCCTCTCGTGTTGAATAGAAAGCAGTAATTTCTACTGCAATTAGGAAATTGTAGAATATACGCTTGTTTGAGTGTTCTAGGCCATGTTTTATGGTTAAAATGATAGTCGATCGATTTTTTTTTATATAATTTTCTACAAATTAAGTTGTGGATAACTTTCGCATGGTTCTGTTTTGAAAATGAGCAATTACTTGAGATCTAGAGGTTGAGGTATTATCGATAACGAATCCTCAAACCCTTCATTCTTCTATCATGTCAAGAAAGTTGAGCGCTTGTTCATCGTGTCCGTTCATTTGTCCATATATATTCCTATACCGATCGTATGCCTTTCCCTATTGACTTTTGTGAAGGTTAAAGTCAAGGAAAGTCATGCACTGAATGAACAATAATCCATTCCTCTTTCTCGGCTAGGTTTAATATATTGAAGGTTCGGGGATTGTATTTTGAAATGGAAGAATCGAGAAAGGGACCCTTATCGTTGCCAATATCTATGAGCTAGCTGGTGTTCCTGCTTTAGGAGTCGATGGCCTACAAAATAGACCTAGGTTTACCCCTCTCTGTTATCTACATGACATGGTCGAGCAACACTTTCTTTCATCCATCCCTTGCTTGGCCCATTCGAAGGAACACCCTCATGTTCACTATCGCTCTCATGAATGGAAAAAAAAAAAACGTAGCCATTTGAATGACGTAGGAGAGTAGGGGAGGGTTCGACTTTGTCATAATACCAGATAGCTAACCCGGCGGACAGCTACCCTACCTTCGGTGTGCGATTGACTTTAGATTTGAAGGATTTGTTATCAAAAGACCCTCAACTTGTATATTTCATGATATGGCCTACTAATAGGCTGCTTCAAGTGCAAGGATAGTTATCCGAAAATTGTCAAAACTACTATAGTGTACTGGTATGAGTTCCAATCCTATGCGTCATTTTAAATCTCTATCAAAACTACAGTAAGAAAAGATTCATCAGTTGCATTTTCACTTACAATTAGAAGTTTACTATATTCTCATAAAATTAGATTCTAGAATAATCTAGTTAATAATACACTCCTTAAAATTCTAGCGCATGCAGTTATTCATAATTATTGAAGTGTGAAGGGGCGATAAAATAACACTGTTGTTTTCTTTAATTCATCTCCAACATACACCGCACTCCTCTATTTTTAATATTTCCAGCCCGATTTCTAGTTGGAGATCCTTCACATGTCTCTCAGTTGTCACTTCTCGATATCATTTCTACCACCCGAAATTTGTCTACTCAAGTAACCAAAGGAGCTTGATTTATCTTTTAATAAACTGAAAACTTACCAAACAATATCGTTGATTGATAATCGAAGGAACGTTTAAGTTCAGAAGGCTTGAGCTTCACATTGCATATATCGCAGCAGCACAATGTCTAGAGCAAAGAAGAGCTCTTTCAACCAAAAGAACACGAAGTTTGGTATTTCATTTTACAAATTTCAGAGGTATGATTTATGATGATAATAGTTCTTAATGATTTCTAATGGTTTTGTGAACTATTCTAGGGATTAGATCGGATGAGGAGTCGATCCTTGTTTTTGTTGTTGTTATAAATATAACCTACGGATATGTAAAACAGCGGCCATTAGATGAAGAGCAGGCCTATTAGGACCATAGAGGCCAAGAGATGTAATTGTGTGTTTATTTGATAATTATCCCTGTGTGTTTTTTATTTATGATTTATTCAGCAATATATGACCTTGTCCATTCTTAGAGCTTCATGAGACTATATGACTTACAATGTGCAAATTAGAATGAGATTTCTCTAGCATTACCATGAGAGTCAGAGAGGACGTGGTGAAATGGGCGGTAACCAGATAAGACTGGCCACGGTGACCACTACCAGAGAGATAATACTAGAAATTAACTAAAATTCTTTGAACCTTGTCAAATCCTGGGATATTCTATATGTTGTTGTTTACACAATCCTTGTTTTATTAATAGGGATATTATAGCCTTTTTTATTTCCTGATTCTTTTAGCAGCAAATGTTTCATGCAACAATTTTGTACCAATCCTTGCTTTATGGTGGTAAATATCGTTTACCTTTTAGTCATGATTGTTGCTAAAAGTTCTGATGTTAAATAAATTTCCAAAACAAATCGAGATTTTGACTTTAATATTTAATATTATTAAAGATTTATTTTCCTATAATTCCAAGAAAATCGATTACACCGCCAGTTAAAAATATGACAGTTTGTTGGGTTGCAAATTTATAATCAAGAGGGTCTGAGCTTCGAGCATGGAATAATAACCATAGGTAGTGGTTAGAGTGTAATATTGTGGCATGATGGTAATATGTCTGGGAGACATTACCCCTAAACTCTAGTGATTCTTTTACCTTGAACATTTTTTTCCCTTGAAATTTATGTTGGTGTTCGAACTCGTTCACATCTGACCATGTTTGACTTGAGGTATGACCTTGAATGGATTTAAGTTCTTTTCAGCAGTCTATTTTATATTCCTCAGAATATATATATATATATATAATATATATATATATATATATAGTCAAAGAAGTCACATGGAGTATCATAGTGCTTAGCATATAACTTATATATTGCAATATGAATATTTATTATGTGTTTACTATGAGCAACCATGGTATTCATGAAATGACTATGAGCATCTCTCATGTTTAAAATAATATATTTAAGATATTTTGAAAGAGATAGAGTTGGACTGGATAATACTTACAGTTATGTGAAAATTCTTAAAAACTAAGTTATTATTGAATGCTTGGGGAGCACATAAAAATTATATACCATGACGTACATGCGGTTTAAGATCATAGACCTAGCTGTAAATAAGTATGATTGTGGTATTAAAAGATTGAATAAAAGATTTTATTGGTGTGGTATAATACTAATCATTGCATATTGCTATGATTTGAGAATGTTAAAGTTGTCTTGAGGCCAGAGGGTTGATAGGAGATATTGAGGAATCTCACATATGGTCATATGTAATGTGAACATAAGTATTTTTGATGCTTAACTTATTGCTGCTATCATATAGACTCTTTAGCAAATAGGTTTTGATTATAAGTAATGATTAAATGATGCTCAAAGGGGAGCCTATCTGGTATATGGTTACCAAAAGTGGTTTTTTTATGTTTACATGGATAAAACATTGCTAAGTGAAGAAGAAACATATTATCAAGGATAATAAGTTACTTTTTGGTTGGTCTATAATTAGTTTCTTGAAGTATATTGAGTCTGGTAATTGTGCCCCCTTTGTTTTGTTGTTGTGTGTTACGAGTTCTAACTCAAAAGAACTTTATTATTGGTGGAAGTTGGAGAACCATAGAATGCACAACATGCATTGGGGGAGGGGGGCAGGGGCCCCAAGGCCACAATAAAGGTCAACAGCAGGCCCAGGGAGTTGATGATAACTACCATGAAACGATCCCCCCTAATACCTAGAATGAAATCTATAATTCAGAGTCTTCTTTCTTTCATGAAAGAGAAGACTTCTTGGATTCTGAGATCCTGGAGGATGTAGGCACTTGGATTCCTAAACTGGAGTACACCTAGGGATGAAGAAAGCATTATTTTGAAACATTGACCTTATACTAGGAGATGAAGTCTCTACTAGGAAGAATATTGATGGATAAGCATGCTCAAAGATACAACTAATTTTCTAGTTTGGAGGATGTCAAAAGGTACCAACACAATCAAAATTATTGTTTAGATAGGATTGAGGAGAGGATTGCTCACATTGAGCTCCATTTCTAGTTCAATCCAAATTCACATGCTCCTCCAGGATCAAGTGATAGAGACACTCTCCCAGTCACTTCTTTAGAAAGTTGCATCTACATGTTTTTTCAAGTTCTTTTAATAGTGCACTCATATATAGCCTTGTTATGCTTGAAATGGTAAAACTTCTTCAATTTTGGACTAATTATTCTATAGGTAGGTGGTCAAAAATATCTGGTTTCCCACTAAGAAAATTGAGACCACCTAGGCAATGACATTTATGCTAATGATGCCTGATGGATGTAAATGTTTAACTTGATTTTGTAACGTAATACAATTTAAACTTACAAAAAATATAATATAATTTTATAACAACTTTATATTGAAATATTTAAATAATTGAAATGAAATAATGTTTAATTTATTTTTAAATTTAATATGAAATTAAATATATAGCATTTAAAAAATTTATTAATAAAAAAATAAAATAACAATAAATTATATTTGTGTTGAAAGACATTCTATGTGAGATATTCATAATTAAATTTAAAATCAAATACTATGCATATCATATATACATATAATGAAATGAAATTTTATATATATATATATATAATACTTCTTTTTCGTTCGGAGAGAGGGAATAATTAACGTAGTTGGAAATTCCTTGTGATGTGAATGGAGGTCAACTGGGAGGGATTAGGGTAAAATCCTAGGGTTTTACTGCAATTACTGAAGATTGCAGCCCTGTACCATCGCCGCTTGCAGCCTCTCACTGTCGTCGTTACTGTCTTCACACCCATCGCTTTCGACTACCAACTGTTGGCTGGAAATGGGGGATAATATGGAGGTGGAAGAAGTGGATTATTCCGAGGAACCCTTTCCGGATAGGGTAATTTTCAGGATCCCCAGTTTCTCTTCGCTGGTTGTTGACTCTCTCCCGTTATCTGATCCGGCTCAAACATCGGTTTTGATTGTTGTCACCTTACCGGGGTATTGCTCTACGCCATCCCTCTCTGAGCCACTTCCCGTCGACTCTCTTGGACTTGAAGTTCCGCCTCTTTCACCAGGCACTCTGCATTTTCTATCGTCATATACGCATCCCTCGCCATCTTTTGACCCCCATCCACCTCTCTCAACTATCCTCTCTGCGCCCCCGGTGAACACCCCCGTATCTGCAGCAGCAATCCCATCTACCTTAATACCTCGGCCGTCAGGCTGCTTTGAAACTCCTACGGTGAAAGTAAAGCTTGCAAAATATATATCCACAGGAGAAGTCCCAAACCCTTTAGTGGATCACCCTTTAGCTCCCCACACCGAAAAAAGGAAGACAAAGTGCATTAAGGTGACTTCTAAGGATATCACGATCAGATTTGGCGAAACCTTGGCCATAGGGGAAGCCGATGTCATGGCGTGTACTGTTCTAGTTGGACACGTGCATGGTCGAGCATACTCGTCCAACAGGCTGACACAATAGGTCAAGGAGATTTGGGGTGCTTTGCTGAAGGAATTTCCTGAAGTTCATGTCCTGCCCTGAGGATGGTTCTCCTTACACTTCGCAAAGGAGGTTTACACTGATCTGGTACTTGCCAGGTACTGGCACATCGAGATGGCCCCAGTCCTTCTTAAGCGGTGGAGCCCTTTGTTCGATCCAGAACGAGAACAAATTAGGGCTGGACCACTTTGGGTTCGATTTCAAGGGCTCCCTTTACAGTATTGGTGCGAAGAAGTTTTTATCAGCATTGGAAATGCCCTTAGAACATATCTGGATCATGACTGCACTTTTATTGAATCGAAGAATCAAACCCTTGCCCGCGTTCTAGTCCATTTGGACACCTGTGAGGGACTGGAGGAAAAGATCACTCTTCAATGGGGGAAGTTCAGCAGGATCCAAATATTGGATTATGAAGGGGTTCCGTTTCGCTGCAGGCGGTGTCATAAGGTGGGACATCTCTGCAAAGACTACCCACTCAATAGGAAATTAGAGGACTGTCCAAAGTCAATGCCTATCCCTTCCAGGGTCAACTCGCCGGCGGCTTCTCGCCCCCCCCCCTCGGGTCCTACCTCATCAACAATATCTCCCCCTCGGAGGACAAGGGTGGCTGGGCATAGACCATCTTCGCCACTAATGACTAGGGCTCGTGCTTCCGCTGAAGTTGCGCAAGTCTCAGGTATTTCTCTAAATCCTTCCTCCTCATCATTTGAAATATCTCACCTGTTGTTGCTTCATCGACTCAGATTTCCTTGGCACATTGTAACATGGCGGCCCCTCCCCTCATTGCCGCCTCTGCCCCATCTTTGCTTCCACAATCATCTTCCTCCACTTCAGGGTCTCTCTTTCACACCACTATTTCCTCCGCTCCAGATCCCACTCCAAGGATATTCTGACTCGCCAATCTAGACTAGGGCTCTCTCTACCAGGCTCTGGTCCCCTAACCTCCAGAGGGAGAAAGTTTGATCTCACCAGCCATTCTGCGAGCTGGGGTGAAGGTAGCCTCTAGCCGACAATCCACTCTTGATGGGGTCCTTAGATCAAATTATACCTTGAGAAGCATTCCCCCATGAAGTGTCTGTCCTTCAATTGTAGGGGCTTGGCTAGTGCCTCTAAGAAACTAGCCTTGCAAAGACTGGTTGAGGTTGATCAGATTGACATTATTCTACTTCAAGAAACTCTTGGTCCGACCAAGATCATTACCCATTCCCTGCAATCCCTGGTCCCGAGCTGGAATTTTGTGGCAATTGATGCGGTAGCAAGATCGGCGGGTCTAGCTATAGGATACAACCGTAGATCTATCAGGGTTAATGCATCTTGGGGGGGGACCGGGATTCATGGGCATTGACATTTTCTCCATGGAACTCAGCGAAAATCTTAGGATCGTAAATGTATATGGACCCTGTCATCAGAGAGAACAGTTCTGGCACCATTTCCTAAATCTCTCGATTCTGACTTCGGATCACATTATCATCGGAGGGGACCAAAATTTCTCACTGGGATTCAGTGAATCCTGGGGATCTTCATCTCAGATTGTTGCTATCACAGGGCACATGACCGACCTTTTGGAACAAACCAATTTTTTAAATCTCCCTATGCACAAACCACTCCCTACTTGGAGAAATAGAAGAGTGGGTGAAGCAGATTTCGCTTGAAGACTAGACAGATTTTTGATGAAGGGTCTGCTTATTCAACGACTGCATCATTACAAGCGATGGGTTGGCTCAGGGGGTATCACGGATCATTCCCCTATATATCTGGAAATCCATGGACCTCACTAAAAGCTGAAAGCCCCCTTCAAATTTAATCATGTTTGGTTAAAGGATCCTGATTACATAAAATTGGTCTCTGACTTCTGGTCGGCCAATCTTATTAACAGAGAGGCATCATTGGCAAAGGTTTTCTGAAATAACCTTTCCAAGCTCAAACACATCTCCATAAATTGGGCGAAGGAAAAGCTTATTTCGGAAAATGCACAACTTTCTCACATTGAATCTAAACTGAGCTCCTTATTAGATGAAAGAAGTCAGGGATTTATCACAGTGGAAGACAAGGCATGCTTGATGGAGTTGGAAAACCAGAAGGCCCATATTCTAAAAGCGAGAGAGGAATCCCAAAGACTGAGGAGCAGAGCCATTTGGCTAAAAGCTGGGGATGAAAACTCTAGGTCCTTCCAAAATTATCCAAAGGATCGTAGGGTTGCCAATACTATATGGAATCTCCCTCTACCTGAAGGAGGACTAGCTGAATCTTTCAACAAGCTCTCTCACCTGGGTACTTCACACTTCAGGAACCTCTACAAGAGTCCTCCAGATGTAAATTTGGCTAATATTATAAATGTGGCAGGTCACTTTCCTAGATTCGTCAATGAGGAAGATGCAGAAGAGCTTTTTGCACCGGTATCCTCTAGGGAACTGGAAGGCATGTTAAAATGGTTCAAAAAGGATAAGAGTCCAGGTCTAGATGGCTGGACTATTGAGTTCTATCTTTCCTTCTATGAGATACTAGGGTAAGACCTTCTAAAAGTAGTGGAGGAGAGCAGAGCTACTGGATCCCTGTATCATGCTATCAACTCGACTTTTATTTCTCTCATCCCTAAGTCTGATTCGCCTTCCTCTTTTGATGATTACAGACCTATATCTTTGTGCAATTGTCTTTACAAGATCATTTCTAAGATTATTGCCAATCGTCTCAAGCCCATTCTCTCCCGACATATTGCTCCTCAACAATTTTCCTTCCTTAAATCCAAACAGATTCATGAAGCCATAGGATCAGCCCATGAAGCTATTCATTCTATTTGGTCCAGACACCTCAAAAGTATCATTCTCAAGATTGACCTGTTGAAAGCTTTCGATCGGGTCAGCTAGCTCTACATCAAGATGCTACTCATCCATCTGGGTTTCCCTCATAATTTCATTACTTGGATCATGGCCTGCATTACCACCCCCACTTTCAGTTTTCTCATAAATGGCTCAGCTTCCCATTTCTTCCATTCCGAAAGGGGGCTTAGGCAAGGTTGTCCCTTATCTCCGCTCCTCTTTCTGATCGTCATGGAAGGCCTCAGTCAATTAATTGCATCGGCCAAGAGGGAAGGAGACCTATGTGGCCTCAAGATCTCAGACGATTGCTTTCTTACCCATCTTCTTTTTGTGGACGACGTGCTTATCCTGATGGATGGTAGCATTCAGGATTCTCTTACATTCTCCGGGATCCTTCTCCTTTTCTCATCAGCCTCTGGGATGCTTGTCAACCACTCCAAATATACTATCACATTTTCTCGTACTTCTGTCCAAGAATCACATTATACTCATCAGGTTTTCCCATACTGTATCCACCCAATGGACAGAGGACTCAAATATCTGGGTTTCTGGATAAAACCCACTAGCCAGAGGATAGCAGATTGGGTGTGGCTTGTCTCTAAATTGGAGAAAAGACTATCATGTTGGAGTCACAGATACCTATCTAGGGCGGGAAGGTTGGTACTTATCAAATCGGTCCTAGAAGCTACCCCAGTTTTCTGGATGGCTCTTGCATGGATACCCAGGAACATCCTATCTTGCTTGCAGCAACTGTGCAACAGGTACATTTGGGCTAGGAATCAAGACAAAAAAGTATTCATCTAGATCAGCTGGAAAAAGATAGCGAAGCCAAAGAAATGGGGGCGCTAAGGATTAAAAGATCTTCCCCTATTTGCACAAGCCCTTGCTGCTAAAATGGGTTGGACCCTATTAACTATTCAGAATCTTTGGACTCATATCTCTTACCACAAATACATTTGGCCACAACATTTGATGGATTGGGTCAGAATGCCTAGTTGGCCGAGGACAGGCATCTCAACAGTGTGGAAGGCATTGATTCACTCCCTGCCCCATATAAGACACAATCTAGTGTGGAGGATAAATGATGGCTTCCTGGCTCGAATTGGAATGGACCCGTGGATTGGAAGCGAAGGAAGGCACCTACTCTCACAAGACCTCATCGCGCATCTCCACTCCCATGAGATCAAGGTTTTCTCACATATTGCTGATCAAAAGAATACAGGGATTTATGCACAAGCGTGGAAATCGGCTCGCCTACTTGGCCTACCTCCTAGATGGCACCTAGAATGGCATGAGTATATATCAGCACTATCCGAATCTCACATCAGGATCAAGGAGGGACCTGATGAATTAGTATGGTGCCTGGTCGAGAATGGAATATATTCTCCAAAATCTGGATACATTTCTTTAAATATTCATAAGAGACCAGATAGAATTATTAACTGGTGGAGAAACATATGGAAACTCTCAGCCCCACCGTGAACCAAATTATTCTTCTGGTGCATTCTGAGAGACAACGTGCCCACGGGGGAAAACTTAACTCACAGAGCATTTCATGGGCCTACCTGGTGCATTCTGTGCAAATGTGAGTCTGAATCCACAGACCACCTATTTTTGCGATGTAATGTCATACTCTCCCTTTGGAATGCCTTATCTACCACTATCCGATTCATAGGGAAATGGGAAGGAAATGATCTGGGTAGTGCATGGGAGGAATGGACCAATAAACATAAGGGATCAAACCTTCCCAACCTCCCCTTGCTTTTCAGTTGGTATATATGGAAGGCCCGAAACCGTCTCATTTTCGATAACAGACCAGCACATTGGCCTCACATTGAGGTAGGCATTATCTTTGCCTTCAAGGAACTATTTGACCCTCCGCCTCCTAGAGAGCGTCATACACATCCACCTCCCTGTATAGACAAAAATACTCCATGGGCATTCTTTGATGGAGCTGCAAACCAACAGGGTTGTGAAGGTGGTTTCATCCTGTATATCAGTGAACAACACTTCTATAAGGTCAAGATGGGTTTGGGATCAGGAACCAATAATTATGCTGAGCTCATTACCTTGCGCCACTTATTGCACTTCTCCTTGGGACACCAGTGCAACATATTAAATATATTTGGGGACGCAAAGATCATCATAAATTGGTTCAATGACATTGCTACTTGTCACATGCACACACTCAACAACATTTTAAACAAAGTAAATATTTTCAAGGCAGAATTTAACAATATCTCTTGTACTCATATCTACAGGGAGCATAACGGCGATGTTGATAAATTATCCAAGGAGGCCACTATTGCCCAGAGGCGAATGGGTGATAATCGAGCAGAGAGAGACCAATGAATATCAGTATTATCACCGGCCATATATAGATCCACAATATCGGAGGGACATTGTTATGAAACCAGCTCAAGAAAAGATAGATCAATGCCTTAGAATTCAGCCTCTTCAAGGGGGCAACCTCCTTTACATTAAATAAATGAACAATTCTTGGATGATTCAAATGAAAAAACCTCCTTTCTATATAT
>APFE031499231.1:44163-65128 GCA_000404065.3 Pinus taeda
ATGTGATAATGCACAAAAGTGTGCATACTTGGTAAGTCTGTCAACTACCACCATGATGACACTCTTTCCCTCAGACATGGGTAAACCTGTGATAAAATCCATTGAAGCCTCCTCCCTGTGTTGGCTTGGAATGGATAAAGGTTGTAATAGACCCGGTGTCTTAATTGTTTCAACTTTATTTTGTTGGCAAACCAAACATTCCGCCACAAAGTTTTGAATATCTTATTTAAGGCCATCCCAAAAAAATTCCTTTTTAACCATGTGGTAAGTTTTTAAAAATCCTGAGTGCCCTCCTAAGGGAGAAGTGTGCAATTCCATAAGAATATTTTGTTTTAGCTGGGAATTGTTACAGAGATATAAGCGATCTTTGTACCATAACGAATCATTTTTCCAGCTAAATGTATCAGACGTACTGGAACCTTGTTGTAACTTTCGAATAAGTGCCCACACTTCTTCATCATTCTTCCATTCCTCCCTTGCTTCATTTATCCAATCTGGTTGGATAATAGAAATGACGCACAACAATGCTTCCACATCCTCATCCTTTCTTCAGAGTGCATCTGCCACCACATTTTGCTTCCCTTTTGTAGATGATTTCAAAGTCATAACCCTGAACATCTTTGTGACCCACTTTTGTTTCTCTTCAGAGGATAATCTTTGTTCTAAAAAGTATTTAAGTCTATCATGATCCGATTTTACCTTGAAATGTCTTCCCATAGGTAGGGTCACCATTTCTTAAGTGCATGGAGTATTGCCAACATTTCCTTCTCATAAATAGCTTTTCTTAAAAACTCTCCCTTGATTGGACGACTTTCAAAAGTAATGGGTCTTTCATCTTGCATTAGAATAGCACCAATTCCATTTCCTAAAGCATCACATTCCACAATGAAGGTTTTCGTGAAGTCTGGTGTAGCTAAGACCGGTACTTGGCACATTGCCTCTTTAAGAAGTTCAAAGGCCTTTGTTGCTTCCGGAGTCCATGAAAATGCATCTTTCTTCAATAATGTTGTTAGAGGTGCTGCTACTCTCCCATAATTCTTAACAAACTTGCGATAATACCCTGTCAACCCAAGAAATCCTCGCAGATGCTTTATGGATGTGGGGATTTTCCATTCCTTAATGGCTTTAATTTTGCTAGGGTCTACCTTAACTCCTTCATGAGATACAATATGACCCAGATATTCCACCTCTTGTACTCCAAAGAAACATTTGGATCTTTTTGCATATAATTGTTTCTCCTCCAATAGTTGTAGCACCCTGTCAACATGTTCAACATGATCCTTCCAAGATTGTTGTAGATTAGTATATCATCAAAAAATAATAACACAAATTTTCTAAGGAAGGGTTTGAAAATGGAATTCATCAAACCTTGAAATGTAGAAGGTGCATTGGTAAGGCCAAAAGGCATGACCAAATTCATAATGACCCTCATGAGTTCTAAATGTTGTTTCCTGAATGTCTTCATTCTTCATTCTGATTTGATGATATCTTGAACGAAGATCCAACTTGGTGAACTAAATTGATCCATGCAACTCATCCAATAATTCATCAATGACATGAACGGGAAATTTATCTTTAATAGTGAGCTTGTTGAGCTCCCTATAATCTAGACACATGCAACATGATCCATTCTTCTTGTGTGCCAACACTACTGGAGCAAAGAAAGAACTTTGACTAGGTTGAATTATACCAACCTCTAGCAGTTTTTCAACCATACGTTCAATTTCACTCTTTTGGCCATAGGGATATTTGTAAGGCCTGATGTTTGGAGGAACACTTCCTGGAATCAAATGAATAGCATGTTCATGATAAAAAATAGGTGGGAGGCCTTTGGGAGTCTCCAATACCTTGGAATTGATGTCCAAGACTTTTTGGAGATCTGGAGAAATAGAGGATTTTGATGTGGGAACCTCTAGCGAACATAATTGTGTAATTACGCCTCATTTTTCTTTCTTTAGAAGCTTTGTCATGCTGTTAGAGTTGATTATCTTTCCTAGTTTCCCTGTGATACCCCTAATTCAACTTCCTTTCCTTCCGTAAAAATATTCAAGAAAAGTTCTTGAAAATTAAAAGCTATCATACCCAAGGATTGTAGCCATTGGACTCCTAGTACAACATCAGCACCACCCATTGGAATGGAAATAATTGGACTATTCAATACATATTCTCCCATGGATAGCTTGATATTATGGCACTTTCTAGAGCAATTTATGTTTCCTCCATTTGCAACCATCACTTGACACTCTAGTGCTAGATATAGGAAGAAATTCAATTCCTTGGCTATCTTACAATGAATAAAATTATGGGTATTATCCGAATGAATCAACATTCTTACCTTTTTCTTCTTGATATGTCCTTCTATCTTGAGAGTTTGAGGAGTGGTAATTATAGTCAATGCATTAGCAGATATCATCATATTCATTTCTTCTTTCTCTATGGTTTTTTTCCTGGTGTATATCCTCTTCTTTTGAATTTTCTTGTTCCTTTTCTTCTTCCTCTTCACAATTTATGTAAAATAACTTCTTCTCAACACATTTATGACCTTTATTGTATTTTCTTTCACAACTATAACAAAGCCCTTTTGCTCTTTTTTCTTTCAATTGTTGTGGTGTTAACCTTGTAGGTTGTGTAAGGCTAGGGGAAAAAACACTTCCATCTTTATAGTTGTGTGTGGTAGGCTTCCTTGTTGCATAGTTTTACTTTCAATTTTTCTTACCAACCTGAATGCCTTCTCCAATGAATCAGGTTCCCAAAGGTGGAACTCATGTTGGATGTTATCCTTTAATGTCCCTATGACCACATCAATTCTATTCTCATCTGGAATATCTTTTACCCTTATATTCAATTTTTGGAAGTCCTCAATGTGCTCCACCATTGAACTGTTTTGTTTGAAATTTATCAATTAGCTAAAAGAAGTGTTTCTTTTTGTATCCTCATAATGTGTTATCATTTCTTTCGTAAAAATTTCCCAAGTGACAATTTGTTTAAGAGAGAAAAACCATCGATACCGTACAAACTGGTAGGTTCCAAATATAAAGTTGTAATGTGTACCTTTTGTGTGTTTTACATATTATGGAGATCGGAAATATTGCTCCATCTGTAGTATCCATGTTACTGGATCCTTGCCATCAAATTTCCTCATATCGATATTTGGAACATGGTGGTTCTTCAATCCAACATTAGAGTCTTTGAAATCATGATTAACATTTCTTTTGTTCTCATCATGAGTTTCCTTTACTACCCTTTCGCCATTAGTAAGCATTTCTTGTAGCAACTTTGTCAATCTATCTTAAAATATTCCATGTTACATTTAAGTTTTTCTTTTGTACCATCCATATTAGCTTCCATGCCATCCATATTAGCTTCCACACCATTCCTCTTAGCTTCTATGACTTTCTTTAAACCATCCATCTTAGCTTCTGTTACTTTTTGTGAGAGTGAAATTTGTTGCACTTGGTCTCGAAATTTTGATATATCATGTTGCGTTTCTTCCTCTTCTTCGTAATTCATGGTAGAGATTTCAGGTTGCTTACTAGGTGTTTCCATTTTCGTTCTTCGAGGCATCACTTAATGATAATTATGCTTCATTATGTCCTTCAAATTCCTTCAAACTAATGTTTCAAACCAAACTTATGCAAAATTTTAAAAGGACTACACACATTTTTTGGCTTTGTAGGATCTTGATATTGAATCTTTTGTATCTCTGTAATTTCGAACCTCCAAGGCCTGAATTTCCATCCTATAGTAGCCCTCAGATTCCTCGTTCTAACCCTACAAGTCTGCTCAAGATTGGATTCTCCAATAAATAGTTATTCTAAATCTCCCATGATGACCTGATTATAGACTGGTTCAGTAGAGAGAATTTGTACAAAATGTCATGTGTCATTGTTTCGACTTTCATACCTAAAAACGATACACATAAACTAAATTTTGTCGTCGTTTTATACCATTTTACGAAATTTCAATCTGATGATCAGAGAGAAAGTTATGACGATTTCCCCCAAGTTACATGTTTGTGATATAATTTGGGATCCTACAAAAACCCTAACTTCCTTGGATAATATCTACGAAAATATAGCAAGCGAAGATCTAAAATTCATACACGAGGTTCATCAATATTTCGACTCAAATGGGTTTTAATTTCAACTTCTGAAATGTCGTAGAAAAAAATGTTATAGTGAAAATTCCATGATGACTTGTTGGAGCATCGAAACGCTACAATCCAAAGCTCTGATACCAATTGTTATGCAACCAATTCACAAAATAGAAGAAAAGATAGATCAACGACTTCAAAATCAACCTCTTCGAGGGGGAAACCTCCTTTACATTACATAAATGAACAATTCTTGGATGATACAAATTACAAGGCCTCCTTTCTATATATAGGAGTCTAAGGGGTCACAATATAATTAGAGCCGACATAATAATTATAATGTAAGGACACAACAATAACAATAGTGGGCTTCTATGGGGAACAATAATAACAATATGGGGAAAACATGGGAACAACAATAATAATAACGGGCTACAATGACAATAATAATAAGGTAATATACTAGTATTATAGGGACCTAACACTGCATATCCGCAATAGTTCCATTTGAACATTAAGTATTAGAAGGGAAACACCAATAACGTCATTGATTGCCTTAACCAACCGCCGATCATGGTCTTGATCACCGTGCTCGATTTCTATGGTCACAAGACATTGGGGTGTCCACATCTGTACAAGAGCGATCTAGAATTCAACAACATATACTAGATTCTCCTAGAAGGGAAACAAGTTCCAAATTGTCACCTTCAGGATGCACAATTATGCCACTTGGGACAGATTTGTGTTCCTTAAAGTGAGCATTCCAAGATGATTTGGGAGGCGCACTAAAGTCGGGTCGCTGGACATTCCGGAGTAGAGAAAACAGTGGCAGTATTGCAGATGCATTTTTATTCACTGAAACTTCGTTAGGATTTCTGGAAGTACATTAGATCATGTAATGCCTGCACCATTGCCAAACCAACCATCAAGAAGCAAGACCTATATACTCATTTATCTACTCCTAAGTGGCTTTGGGAATCCGTCTCCATGGATTACATGTCGGGCCTTCCTTGTAGTAAGAACAACAACAATTGTGTTTCCATGGTTGTTGACATATTCTATAAGATAGCCATCATGGCAGCCTGCAAGAAGAGTATCATAACATAGGCCACTGCTAAGCTCTTATTTGAGAGAGTGTGGGTACACTTTGGGATCCCACAGTCCATTGCCTTAGATCGGGACAACAAATTCCTGAGTGTATTTTGGTTAAGTCTCTGGTCGATGCTAGATACAAAACTTAATAAGTCCACGACTTTCCATCCCCAAACTGATGGCCAAACTGAGCTTGTCAACAGGATGATCGTACACATTTTGTGCATGTAAAACTCGAAGAATCCATGAACGTGGGATGAAATACTCCCCTATGTCCAACACAACTACAATAGAGATCTCCACAACTCAACGGGCCACAACCCATTTTAGGTAGGGCTGGGATTTCAGCCATTATTCCCCATTGATGTGGCCATACCATTTGCAGCCACTCAGGTATATTTTTCTCACATTCAGCCCAAATTTGAAAGGGTTAATAGCTTCATTGAGTGCATTAAACACATCCTCCAACAGATCCATGATATATTAGACAGAGCTAATGCTAAGTACAAGCAGTGCCATAATTATCATCGAGTGTTGCACAAGATCCAGGTGGGCAACGAAGTTTGGCTACATTTGCAGAAGGAGCGCCTTGCTAGAACCCATTGCAAGCTTTGCCCCTTCCGATATGGGCCATACACCATCACCAAGGTCGTCAATGACAATGCCTTCGAGCTCATTATCCCACCATTCCTTGGTTTGCATAGTGTTCAATGTAGATCACCTTCGACCATACTTTCCACCATTGTTGGACACATCTGACATTGCAGAACAACTCACACCAACGGAGCTCAACCCAGACTGCATGGAACATGCCACAACTAATCAGATCATGGACACACATATCAAGAAAAATCGCCAATAGAGGATATAGTTATATCAAGTTGTTAAAGTAGGCCAACTCCTTCACCAGTGCAAGTGGTTCACTAGGGGCCAGGTTCAACAGAAATTTCCTCACCTCATAGAGGCTTTGCACGCAATGGGGACCATTCCTTCCTAAGGGACGAGGAATGATCCAGGTGGATATTGGTGGCCACCCACCTATTCCACCTAGATACTCCAGTCTTTCATCTGTTTCCTTGTTCATTTCAACATTTACTATTTTTAGCAGTTTTTCGACTCCTCGACTTTTGGAGCAGTTTTGACCCCCTAAACGACATTTTTTTAGGGTCTGAGGCGGGTCTATAGCCATAGGTAGGGGCCTATGATGACTCTTATAGTATTCGAAGAGACCTTTCCAGCAAGGTATCATATGTGCCAAACAGAGATAATATGACAAAGTTACGACCCCGAGAAGTTGGTTGCCCAACTAACCCCCAATGAGGCCCACAAACTCTTGGTGTTACATCTCCTGGGGTTAAGGTTTTGGTTGTTTATGGTTTTCTCATGTTTTCCAATAATAAATAGGCCCTTGAGCCTCATTGTAACACGGTCCAGAGGCATGTAGCCACCACATCTCTTCTCAGAGATAAGCTACCATCACCCGAGCTATCTTATTTCCATTTTTTTTGTAAGCATAGTTCAATATTTTTCTATTTATGAAATGAAGTGTTTTTCTATTGCATCTCTATGTTTATGATTACATCTGTAAGTTGTTGCATTCACGTTTAAGTTCGGATCATCTACATCTATCGACCCTCAAATATGGGAATATCAAAGCTAACTTGTACCTTAAAAGGAGTGGTGCCTCTAGAGTGGTTGTTAGATGAAGATGTGTCACCTATGGGTAGTTGTCAAAGGATCTGGGCAAATTTATGCATCATTGCGTTCCTTTGTCACTCGAGGGCTTCCCCAAGCAGTGTTTTGAAAGGATCTCTTGCCCCCTCGTCTTTCTTTTCTTCTGCCATAGGAGGTCGTCAGGTTTTGCGAAGCTGGTCTTACAAATTTTCAACCAGATCGAACCCTAACTCTTTATACCCTGACCTCGTTAGGGACATGCAAAGAAAAACAGAGAAAGAGCAGACCACTATGATACCACTGATCTGGACTTATTCAGGGACACAACAAAATACAGGAATACCCATATACATAGAGATGCAACAGAAATAAAATTTCATTTCATTAACATCAAAGAATTGATATATGCTTACATACATAAATAAAAATAAACTAGCTTAGGCGATGGTAACTTATCTCTAAGAAGAGATGTGGTGGCTACATGCCTCTGAACTGTGTTACAATGAGACTCAAAGGCGTATTTATTATTGAGAAATAATGGAAAACCCTAAACATCCAAAAGCCTAGCCCTAGGAGATGAAGCACCAAAATTGTGGGCCCCATTTGGGTAAATTAGTACATCAACTTCCCAGAGTTGTAACTTTGGCATACGATCTTCGTTTGGCTATCATAATACCTTGTTTCAAAGATCTTGAGGAGAAGACCGAAAAAAAAAACTTGAGAACTAATTTGGGACTTTTCCAGTCTCTCCATTTTCCCTAAAAACATATTTTATTCCGTTAAAAGGCTCCAAAAATTTAGGACCCAAAAAACTGTCAAAAATAGTAAGTTGTGCTACAATTAAGGAACTGAAAAGAAACAACAATGGAGGTCCAAGTGGAATAGGCGGGTGGCCACCAATATCCACTTGAAATCCACCTAGATCAGTGGTTGTTTAACTCGACTGTTACACCACCAACAAGAAGAAGTTGGATGTTTTAGTCTATCAAGAATTGAAAGGGGAATGACAATTATAGAATATGGAAAGTCCCAAAGCATCCAAAATTCAGAATATTCATACAACCTGGAAGACATATCAACAACAATTACCATCAAAGAAGTCTTAATGTTGCATCAATGCTGAAGGGGTTACTGGGAGATTGGTGTTTTGTAACTGTAATTCAATGTATAAACATGAAAGATCCCTATTGAGAAAAGGCGGGAGGAGTGGAGTGAAAATTGAGAGACTAGATGTTCTTGTTAGACTCATTTTTTGCAATGTTTTGTAACAAAGGCTTTGCCTACAGATTAATGCAATTAGTTTTTTCAAAAGATAGATATGTCTCTCTTGTATGGTAGTTGTTGATGATATGGTTTATGAATCTTGTATATTAGCATAATTTTATGACATCGTCAGAATTTTATTATAACTAATTGATCGGTCTTAATGTAAGCTTCACTTATAATGGTTTTAGGATTGATCACTATGTTGATAAATATTCAATCATTAAATGCTTTATTTATATTTATGAAAATAATTCTCCTTATTACTCTTCTAACTCCATTCAATCTAGCGATTAACCTCTTTAATCCTAAAACAATTAATATTCACTATAAATCAAATAAAATAAATAGATTTAAAAGAAATAAATTTAAAAGTAAAAGTAAAAATCTTATTAACAATTAGACGTAATTTATAGCTTATAAAAAAATTTCCTTACCCTAAAGTGACAATCAAGCCCACATTTAGTTAGAGACTACTACTCCAAACAAAAATAAGTCTAATTAAAACCTATTATCAAACTTTTCTCCCCCATTAATAACTATTCCAATAACATTCAATAAAATCACAACATACATTTTGATTTAAAAAAACTATTTTACTTTATAATTTCTTTTAAATGAAATTATAAATAACAAATATATTTTTCCACTCACCTCTTTCTTACCTAGCAAAAACACCTTAATGCCTCCTTCAATTAAATTTTCATTGAGAACACAAAAACTCCCTTAGTTTCCAACCCCATAAATACACCTAAACTAGTTATATTAAATATGGAAGTATTTAAAATGCATCAAGGCTCTTTTAATGGGTGGAACCATTAAAGGTGGATTTAGATTCTACATCGAAACGCCCCAATGATGGAGGGGAAGGGGTTACTTTAATCTCATTCCTATTTAGGATGATTCTATAAAGGTAAAGTAAACCCTTTTACTTAGGCCATTTTATACTTATATATAAAGTGCAAATTGTGAATGAGCTATCCAATTTTATTTAGAAATAATTAATGTTCATTTTATTACACAAAAATAATAAAATGTTTTACCATTTAGTATATTAAAAATAATAATAATATAAATTTATAATTTAGTAGGAGGGAAATTTGGTCACAAATAATTCATAAAATAATATTTAAAAAAATTAATATAAATTTGTTTATCTAACAAATAAAAATTCATAATCTTAATTTAAAATAATAAAATTAAAAAATTATATAAAATGTAAATAATCTAAATTTAAATATATAATTTGAAAAATAAAATAAATTAAATATATAATTTTAAAAATGATAATATATTATTTTAAATTTAAAGATTTTATAATCCATAATGATAAAATTTTGAATAAAAATCATATCATGAAAATTTTGTGCAAATATCTTTAACCACTAAAATTTTCTCTATTAATATATATATTTATATAAATATAATATTATATTAAAAATATATATATTTATTAATTTATAAAACTAATATGCTTTCAAAAAAAAATATTGACCATACAATTTATAATCAACCAAAGCTACGACCAATAACAATGACTTCGTCAAAGCAATATCTCTACCATTAAATCACTGCCATTCAATAGACAATTCATCCACTTTTCCTCACTGCCCACAATTTGTGTTTGCTCATAAACATACATACAGAAAATTGTTTTTAGTTCCCCACTTGAGTTATCAAGAATGGCCATCACAATTTCCCTTATCTTCATCCTTGTTCTCCTGATGGCTTTAACCCCAAATTGCACTGCTTACTCTTTTGAAATACACACAGGCAAGTCAGCAGACATATCCAGAGCTCAATCGGCATATACACAGCAAAACAACAACATATTTACAAGCAGTAAAATCCACCCTGTAGTGATAGTCCCAGGCACAGGAGGAAATCAGGTTGAAGCAAGGCTAACTGCAGACTATAAACCCAGTGGGCTGTTGTGCAGAAGGTGGAATTGGGAGAGGGAGTGGTTCAGAATATGGTTTGATGTTCCTGTCGTTCTTCCTCCATTGACACAATGCTTTGCTGACAGAATAAGCTTGGTCTATGATCCCCACACAGATGAATACTACAATGCCCCTGGGGTGGAGACTAGAGTGCCTTATTTTGGTTCAACAGAAGGAATGAAGTACCTTGATCCCCGCTTCAAGTATGCTTTCTTTTCTTCTCTTTCTTTTGATATATACACAAAGACAGACACGGTATAACAAATTCATAATTACATACACATAGAGACAGATGCAAAATGTTTTTGCTGCTCTGAAACATGAAATAACCCACAAGGCATTGGCATTTTAAGCATATTTGCATATCTGAACATACAGATTCTCAGTTTCCTAGTGGCCACAAAGTCATTGGGGATTTGTGGGGCGCGCACACACATGGTAGTGGTGTTGCTTTCCTTGATGTTTATTTTGAACTGGTAAGACTTGAATGTTAGGCTCCTGTGGGTCTGTGAGAGGTTAACATACATCTATTTGTGAATAAGTTGCATATCCCCAATTCATGTTCTATGGGTAGACAAATGGTAAAAGCTCATTTCTTCACCTTTGCATACCCTAGCTGGGCAGCCCCGAGACTTGAATGTTAGACTCATGTGGTTTTGAGAGGTTAGCATCAGTTATCTGGTTAACAAGGTGCATAAACTTGTTTTTTGTCACACAAATGGTAGAAGCCCATTTGTTCAATTCTATGTGCCCTGAATGGAGGAAAACCAACACAAGTAGGTATCCACTCATTATATATGCTTTGGAATCACATATACAACAAACATGACGTGACCCACTTTGTGCAGAGTCTCCATATCAAGAACTATACCTAGTAACTTTCCATGCCTACTATAATGGAAAAGGTGAGTGTATACAATATGCAACATATAATCACGTTGTGAGATCTGCAACCCTAGCTGCCACCATCCAAAATGCGTTCATCATGTACCAAATCTTCGTCAAGGGTTTGGATGGCAGATTAGAATGCTTGCAGGTGTCTGCTCCCTACCTCAAGGTCTCAGATCTGAAGGATCGGCCCTTCGATCCAATTAAAATCCCTTTGCAATTTCAAAGGCTCATCTCGAGCATCTGCCAGATCGTCGAGGTCACTCTTCTAGTCACCACCTACAATGGCTTATCCTCATAGATTAATCTCCACCTCTAGCTAAGAAGTTGTCCAGAAGAAGACCAACAACCTTGATGCTTGTCGTGACATGAGCAGACATAGGTTCTGCCACGTGAACACTGAGAATAAACTGGAGGAGTGGAAGGTGGGGGTGCAGGCAAGGTACCCAATCAAACCCCTGGGAGATCCATCATCGCAGTTGGAGATCCAAAAAACCTTCATAGAGGTGCTTGGCATGTGCTGCCTCCATCAAGAAGGTCGTCAAGCATCTCGAGGGTATAGAGGATGCCATCGTTGATGTCATAAGGTTCTAAAGCCAAGCAAGTTTTCTGTTTTTCAAAACCCTAACTCTACAAATCATGTGGGTACTAAATATCACTTTGCCCTAGGTCACAATCTGGTGCACACAAGATCAATAATTTTAGCGGGCGATATCTTGCTTCCAAAGGAGGATTTGTAGAAATCAGACCTGCATCAAGATCTGCTAAAATAAGGGCAATCTCTTATGCTGCATGACTCTTCATGCATCCAGGATGAGGTTATTACCCAGATTCGTAGAATTTCACTATCTTTGTGAGACCTTTCTCAAGGAGTTCCTTTTGTATGCAGGTCAAAGCCACATATCTTGTCTCCTAACTTACAACTAGGATTCAAGTAGGGATGGAAATCCCTTATGATAGTATTCATGTCCTACATGGAGGTAGATAGCTCTAGGATTTGAAATCCCTTCACAAGTATGACATAGCCAAGGATGCCTTGATTTATCTAGTATCAAGATTAAGAGGTGGAGCAAAAGGTTGGAGTGCATCCTCCTCCTTCCAACCCAACTCCTTTAAGGATGTTCTAAAGCCAGGTCTTTCACCTCTGAACCCCAAAGATCTCTCAAGACCTGCATTCTTTGTGAATGAGGTAGCAAAAACGTCATCTCTTGAAGTGGATAACATTATCTCTAGCTTCTTGGCTGCAGGGTATGAACGACATGTGACCATCTGTCGTTTTAATGGATTTTGGCCATCATCATCTGCTTTGCAAGACCGGGTGCACCAGAATTGGTCTGAAAATATAGTGTTGCATTTTTGTTCAAAAGGGTTCTTTATTATGCTTTTCAAAAATATAGAGGACCAGCTGAAGGTTTTCAACCAGGGACCCTAGTTTTGGGACCGTTTTGATCTCTCATTTCAACCATGGTGTCCTGATTTTAATCCTCTTTCCATGAAGGATCTGACAACTCTAGTCTGGGTAAGGCTTCCTAATGCGCTCATTCATTTGACACATCCAAATATCTTAGCCAAGGTGGGAAACTTATTAGGTTGCTTCATCAAAATGGACGTTAAAAGGATTGCAAAAGGAATAGTCACATTTGTTCGCATATGTGTCGAAGTGGACCTTAGTAAACCATTGGACTATGAAAACATTGCTTTCCGATGTAGGATTTGCCAACAACCTGGCCATCTTCAGAATGCTTGCCCTTTTTCGCAAGGGACATATCCACACCGAGATCCTAAGAAAAAGAGCTGTTGATGGCAAGATCCAAAGGAACAAAGGGATCCAAGAATATTGCAGATCCCAAGTAGGACAACACACAACAATAAAAGGCACCTTGCCACCTACTGCCAAATCAACTCCACCAAATTCAACTCAGCCATAGGTAAAGACATCACTTCCCTCAACAGAGGAAGGCCATCCTTTGACAAAAAATGTAAAAGACTTGACCATAATTTTGGCTTTGTCAATGAGTGGACACAAGCACACCCATGAATCATATCGCTTTGATAGTGACAAGGGAACAATAAATATCACAGAACAATGGAGTTGTCTCAAAGAAATGTTGTCACTATCTCATCCACATCTTGTTTTGATAACTCTTTGGAATGGATTGATGCCCGTGAGAGAAAAGGAGAAAAGGAAAAATCCATGAATAATCTTGCGATCTAAGACCAGGAAGGTAGTAAATGTATTGTCATGCACTGCTTACTTGTGATGGTCAAAAGGTTGTAATTCGCTATTTTGAGGTAATACAAATCAATTGACAAAACAAAATATGCAAGATATAACCACAAACCATAGCAGATAACATCTAAATCCGTAAGCCCCGAGGGGTAACTCAATTGGTGATAGCCGTGTAAATGAAGTATTATGTGCAAGGAGGTCCGATGTTCAAATTCCCCCAATTCAGCTGTGCATGCAGAAGGGGCATATGTATGCACCTACAGTTTATAGTGGTAGCAGCTGGAACCGACCTCACGTCATGCGAGTATGAGACAGACCCAGTTGCTGATTCCTCTAGTCAACAAAAAAAACATCTATAGTCTGTAACTAAATGTACATACCAACATCCATTACAAACACATTTTACAAGAAGAGGTTGACCGTTGTAGGCTTTTTAATATGTTTCCCCGGGTAAAAACATGGTAGAGCTTGAAACTGCAATTGTTTTAACCATACAGTTTAAGACTTGGAGAGTGAGCCTTGAGCCTGTATTTTTCTTTAGTGATATTTTGAATGAGGAATTACTCATAGTACATCTCTCTCTCAAAGCCATGGAGGGATTTTGTTCCATCTAAGTCACCTAAGCAATTTTCCTACCAATAGCAACCTGATCACTATTGAGGATTTTGTCTGTAACAGAGCTTCAAGAATTTCAGCCTATTCTTTTGCAATATAGAGCCTTATGACTGACCTGGTTGATTCTTCTATGCTGACATTCCTTAGAACTTTCCACCTCATGTGTACATATATGAGAAAAGTTCATATATTTCACAAACAATTTGCCTTACCTTAAGTCTATGTAAATTAACTTAACTCCTATCATTACAGATCCACAAAAGGTTGCTTCCTACCTATTAGCTCTGGTGCTTGTGATCTTCAAATCTATTTGAGGAGAAGTATTATGCACGGCACTATGATAAGTTTCCACTTGATGTATTTTCGGTATGCGTGTTTTGGTCTTCTATTTTCATCTTTTTTTCTATGTTGTTCAGTTGGGGTTTTTAATCCATTCATAAGCATTTAATGTTCAAAGTTGTTGGAATATTGCAAATTGTGTTGGATGGTGTGATTCTGCAAGAGGCTTTGGTCTTTTACCAATTCAAATCCCTTCAAATTCACACGAAAAGTAGGAAGACCTAACAAGTTTTGTTTCATTCCTGCTAGCAATCAATTTTTAAGGGGATTGTTCACTGCAATCTGCAACTCTGAAGTGTTTCTAATTATTAGAACCACACCATAATCACAAACAACGTGATATACAATATACTGACAGGGGCCGTATTAGGTGTACAAAATGATCACCAGAGTGTATAGGAGCTTTAGTTCAAGATGTGACTGTTGGAAACTGTGTATAAATAGGTGTACGATTACAGTAAGAAATTAGTCTTGAGCATAGTGTAGAGTTAGTGCTCTTAAAGCACACCTTGTGCTGTATATGCTCTGTACTTCTTTCATTATTCATTAATGAAATCTCTGCTCTTTGCATACTGACTATCAATATCATTAGATTTTGTGTGTGTGATACACACCTTCTTGCTATAATTTTACTGGCTGATGGTTGTTTTTTCAGATGTATTGATGGATTAGAATGTGTATAAATTATTGTTCATACTATTTACAACCATTTTCATTGCTTAGATAAGCTACTTTCTTGGTCTTATTGGACCTTCCTCAGTGGAACCCAACATACAGTGTTGTCTTCAACCATGCTAGACTCTGCTAGATCTCCTTCTATAGGTTCTCATGTAGCAGTAGTTAACATTTGCCATGCCTCAAAAGAATTCACTGTTGTGGATAAGTATTGATAATCGATACTACAACTTTGCATTTTTAATCCTGCACCTCCAGGTTTTAATCTAATCTCTTTCTTTTTCCTTGCCACTTTCAAGATATCATGTAATTATATATGGTATATCTTAGCTACTTTTCTACTTTTTGATGAAGATGCATAAGTTGGTTCCTTTACTGTAAGTTGTATGTTTGAAATTTCCGAATCCCATTGACTGTCTCTTGGTCATCTATGGATGTTAATTAATTATCTCTCTCTCAGTCTCTCTCTGCATTAGCCAGATAAGAAACACAATTACTGGATTCATTTCAGTTTCACTCTTTGGGCATCATTATCTACTATATCAATAACACTGGAACGGAAGAAACATTGCTAGAAAGATCTGTGTGTTCATTATCAGTGGTTATAGCTTATAGTGATAAATGGTCATGGTAAAAACTGGATCAATCTGTTGGTAATAGATTAGTTATCACATTCCGATAACCAGGTTCATCAACAATTTAGTTAAAACAATTTTTATTGGATAATGTTAATTTAATTATTGCTTAAATGTTAATCTAATTATTGCTTATGACCACTCTATTTGTGTAGGTATATAACGCCATACATGTCATCCTTGGTGAAATCTCTTGAGGATGTTGGATATGTTGACGGTAAATCCCTTTTTGGTGCACCCTATGATTTCCGTTACGGTCCTGGAACAAAGTCCTCTTCTGTGGGGGCAAAGTATTTGGAAAATCTGAGAAAATTGGTGGAGGAGGCGTACACATCAAATGACAATAAGCAAGTCATTCTTGTTTCACACAGTTTAGGAGGACTATGGGTACTGCATTTCTTGAATCGGCAGCCTTTGTCATGGCGGAAGCAGTATGTCAAACACTTTGTTGCCATTGCAGCACCATGGGGAGGAACAGTACAAGAAATGAAGACATTTGCATCTGGTTATGCTCTTGGTATCCCTCTTGTAAACCCCTTACTAGTTAGGGAAGAACAAAGGAGCTCTGAGAGTAATCTCTGGCTTCTTCCAGTTCCTGAAGTATTTGGAAATAGGACTCTGGTCATAACGGAACAAAAACATTATTCAGCTTCAGATATGACAGAGTTCTTTACAGACATAGGCTTTTCTGAAGGCATTGCTCGCTACAAATCTAGAATTCGTCCTTTGACAGAACATTTGGAAGCTCCCAGGGTACCCATAACCTTAATGTTTGGAACAGGAGTCAGTACTCCTGAGATGCTCATCTATGGCAAAGGTGGTTTTGATCAACAGCCTGAAGTTATAGAGGGTGATGGTGATGGGACTGTGAACTTGTGCAGCTTGTCTGCAGTTATATCAAATTGGTCTGCAGCAGAAGGTCAAACAATGAAAGTGGTAAAAATTCCGCAAAGTACTCATACCACCATCCTTAAAAACAATGATTCAATTCAACAGATAGTTGATGAGATTCTGAGTGCTAATATAAACTGGAAATATTCTGTTCTAAAGTAATTAGGCATAGCACAATGTAATTATTATAGTAAAATTCTATTCATGATACTAGACAATAGCATTTATAAATAGCCTAGGCAATTGAGACCATGATTCACAAGATTGGTTAATTTTACCCTAAGTGCTAGGGCTTTGTTAATCATATATGTAACAAGTGTAAGGCACTGCCTTGAGTGTGCTAAATAGCTATGAATTTATGATGTATACTGTTCTAGTATCTAGATCACATTATTTCAACAAAGGTATGCACCACAGAACTTACAGTAACGGGATATCTCTCTTTAAATTCATCAGGATATAAGTTTATTAATGACGCTTACAGAGAAACCATCATGTTGTTAGCTTACTGTTAATAAAAAAACTACCATACTCGACTGAGATATTAACTTAGGTGAAGCCAAAAATTAAGAGTTGACTCCGACCCGGAAAAAGATGGTTTCATACATGCATTGATATGAAAGCTTACAATCGTTCTGTAATGCAAATTTTCAAGAATAGCATGGTTCAAAGTTCATAGATGACACTGCATATTATAAAATCCCAGGGATTCTGGACAGTTGACAGATCTACTGGTTGTTTACTGTAAGATTGAGTTAGAGAAACAATCAAAATTAGTCGAATTTGGGAGTTAACATGGAATCGAAAGAGTCTAGCAACAGGGGTTCATAATGAGTCAAGTTTCTCTTGATGGTTGTTCCTTTTTCCAATCAACCTTGGCCTTTTAAGTACAATTTTGTTTGGATTCTTTAGCATAACCTATAGTCTATTTAACCTTAACAGAAAATGCTGTTATGTTACTGTTGTAGTATGACAGTGGTGCTTCAAATTTGTCCCTATATAAGAGATTATCTGCTTTCAAATATATCTTGGCTTCAGAAATGTATTGTCCCTCCTACAGAACACATGGCCTCTTTTTGAATATCCCTTTACTCTAGATCTGTCTTGTCCAGATATTCCTCTATTTTTATTGAAATCTTCCCAAACATAACAAGGTCTATTGTCCCTCTAGAACATTTTGTCTCTGTTTGAATATCTCTAACTCCAGACCTGTCTTGCCCAAATATTCCCTTGTTTTGATTGAAATCTGCCCAACCATAAGAAGACTATACCATGATATCATCACAATTGATCTGATAATCACCCTATGAGTGCCATCAGTTGAAGATTTGTTAAACAAAAGGTATTACAGACTCATGTGCTGGTATTTGTTCTGTGTTATTGAAACAACGGATCGATCAAGTTGCCAATACACAAACATTTTAAATGGAAAGACAGCAGAGAAATACAGTAAGCAACACAAGACACAAATAGTTTTTAATAAGGAGTTCACCCTATTCTCCAGGGCTACGTCTCCGGTCCAGTTTCAGTGGTGGCCTTGTTTTATTGTGTCTCACAGCAGAAAAATTACAATACAGGGACTCAATGTGAGTTCTCCTGAAACAGATTTTGCTAGGTAGGGTGGTTCTTGGATTCCCCAAGCCACTCAGAGTTCACAGACTCTTTTTCTTCTTACCAGCTCTGTGACCTTTGGTCTACAGTGGAAAGAGCCAAATGTGATGCTCAGTGCAGACAGATTCCTCTACGGGAAGGCTTGAATCTTCAAGCTCTCTGGTGCTCGATGCTGCCTGTGGTCAGCTCAGCCCTCTGTCTCCTCTGCTTGGCTTTATTGTTCTCTGTGTTCAGTCCTCCTCTTAGGGTTCACTATTCACTGTCTCTCTCGGTCGCTTGGATTCTTCTCCGAATCCTCCTCTTCTCTTTCGACTGTCTCTGTTCATGGCTTTAACCATTCGATCCCTATGCTTATTCGGTTCCTCTCCCACTTGCGTCGATTCTCCTTCTGCAGCTGCGCTTGGAGTTCCCTGTTCGGTGTCAGCATGAACGCTCGAGAAGTGCCACGTGTCTCCATCTAACTGGTGCCAGCATGCTTCGTCGGTTCGCTTCTTTGGTTATGTCGTGGATATGTTCTTTTTCCACCGTAGCGGTCAACAGATTCCAAATCCCTTTAAATCGCGGTTTAATTCCCTGTCGATTCCACTTCTTTCATCGGGCGCAATCTTAGCCGTCTGATCTGGGCTCCTCCAGATCCAACGTCATACGCACGTCGAGTGCGGTTGACTTGCTCGACCGATAGTGCGTGATCACGACAATTTTTCTCTCACCTTCGCTGCCACGCGTCGATCGCTCCGCTCTCCTCCAAAATCTCTTACCGTTCAAGGGCACCTCGATCGATACCACCAGTTTTCCAGAGCGCGGGTCCTGCCTTGGTCCTTTAGCACTTTTTGTTTCTCCGCTCGCGGTTCTTCGGCTCCCAATGTGACCGAGTGCTTAAGGCTTTTCCATTTTAGCCTTTTTTGCCCAGCGATGCGCGAATCAAAATCGCCTCCTTTTCTCGATCCGGGGCTCCCAAGGGCTGTTTTGACCTCCCGCGCAGTCTCCATGGGCCTCGGTTAGCGCGCTTTGACCGAGGTCATCGTCGTTCCACGCCGGTTGCCATGGCCACTGGTTCAGGCTGTTTTTGATGCAGTTTTGGATTTTATTAGAGATTTGTTCAACTCGATACAGTCAAAGTTCTTGACAGTCTTTTATGGATCCGATTCGGATCACGACCTCCCTACTGAAAAAGCTTTTGGACCACCAAAAGTTGGTTTTCTTCAAGCATCGACTAAGTGAGGAAATTGTTGTCTCACTTGTTTAATCTCAATTCACTTTGCACTGCTCGGCTTTGAACCTTTAAGCCCAATCTTGAGGTATTCCACCTGTCCACTGCGCGTCGTCCTCACCTTCCTGTCCAGTACTATGTCTTCCTGCAACTCATTAAGATATTCAGGTAGCAGGTTGTCAACATAAGGTAATTGACTCTACTCTTCAGGGTCCTCAATCATTGAAGGTTCAAACAACCTCAAGCAATCTGCGTTCACGACTGAGTAGATGTGCATGTACGCTGGCAGATCAAGGCGAAAAGCATTCTCACCAATCCTCTCAAGTATCTTGAAGGGTCCATACCTGATAGGTTTTAGCTTTTTACCTTCACCCTACACCCTGTCCTTGCTGATATACAACCAAACTTGGTCTCCAACTTGAAAACTATGCTCCATCCGATGCTTATCATGCCTAGCCTTGTACTTGGCCTGGCTCTTTTCCAACTGTTCCTGTACTAGCTGGTGGATCTCCTGGATCTGTTCAATGAACCTAGTTGCCTTGTCCACATCACTGTGTCTATCAACCATGGTATCTTTACCAAAGACAAAATCCAAATGAGACCTTGGTATGAAACCAAAACAGGTCTCAAAAGGAGATCTCTGTGTAGAAGAGTGTTTGGCTCTATTGTAAGCATGCTACACATAGCACAAGTGTTCATCCCAAAGCTTAGGATGTTTACTACAATATCCTCTCAGTAACTGGATCATCGTCTTGTTAACTACTTCTATCTGGCCATCTGTTTTTGGATGAAAAGCTGTGCTTTTCTTTAATTTGGTGTCCATTAGTTCCCACAGACTAGACCAAAACTTCCCCACAAATTGGGTGTCTCGATCATATACAATAGAAGTGGGTAATCCAAAATGAACCCATACATGTTCAAAGAATAACTTTGCAGTTTGTTCCGCTATAATCTGTTTACTACAGGGTATCAAAATACACATTTTGCTGAACCTATCCACAACAACATATAGATAATCATGACCTTTCCTAGATTTAGGCAGTCCTCCAACGAAATCCATGGAAATGCTTTCCCAAGGGTGAGAAGGAACTGGAAAGGGAGTGTACAAGCCTAGTTTTCTATTGCTGGGCTTGCTTTTAGCACACATAGCACACCCTTTTACATATCTAGAAACTGTCTCATTCATTTTTGACCAATAGCAGAACCTTTGCAGCTGTGCAATTGTTTTACTTACCCCAAAGTGACCTGATATCAGAAAAGTGTGTGCTTCCCTAATTATCTTTGCTCTCTCAGTTTGTGGAATGCAGAGTTTCCCACAATAATATAAGAGTCGGTTCTTCACATGATAGTCCAATTCTTCTACTCTTTTGCCTTGACTCAAAGTTGCATATACATCTTTAAAGTCCATATCCCGAGCATAATATTCTATGTAGCTTTCATGCAGCACAAAAATATGCTTAAGTATGTTAGATGCATTTAAAATGGGTCTAGATAGCATATCTGCAACCTTGATATGTATGCCATTTTTATATCTAATGACTAAATGAAACTGTTGTAGAAACCCCATCCATCTGTAATGTCTTGATTGCTGCAATTTAATTTGGGAGTGTAGGTATTGGAGTGGCTGATGATCAGTGTGTATTACTGTTTTTTTTCCCATTAAATAATGTTTCCACTTTTTCACACTCTGAACTAATGCATACAATTCTTTATCATATGTAAGATAGTTAACTACTGCAGGATTAAAAGTCTTAGAATGATAACATATGGGTTTACCGTGCTGTGTCAACACTGCTCCCATGGCATAGT
>APFE031499231.1:67787-78211 GCA_000404065.3 Pinus taeda
CCATGGACTTTATAGCTAGGAAACTTTCTATGAATTGAGGGTCTGGCCCTATAGAACCTTCTTCTGACATTGTCTTCCGAGAATAGACTCTCCCAATTTCTGGATTAGTTTCCATCAACTCTCCTTCTCCTAATTTGAGCTTTAATCTAGTGAGCATTCACAGCTAAACCAATACAATCTTGTCTAACCTTACAACCTAGAGCTCTGATACCACTTGATCTGATAATCACCCTATGAGTGCCATCAGTTGAAGATTTGTTAAACAAAAGGTATTACAGACTCATGTGCTGGTGTGTGTTCTGTGTTATTGAAACAACAGATCGATCAGGTTGCCAATACACAGACATTTTAAATGGAAAGACAACAAAGAAATACAATAAGCAACACAAGACACAAACAATTTTTAATAAGGAGTTCACCCTATTCTCTAGGGCTACGTCTCCAGTCCAGCTTTAGCGGTGGCCTTGTTTTATTGTGTCTCACAGCAGAAAAATTACAATACAGGGACTCAATGTGAGTTCTCCTGAAGCAGATTTTGCTAGGTAGGGTGGTTCTTGGATTCCCCAAGCCACTCAGAGTTCACAGACTCTTTTTCTTCCTACCAGCTCTGTGACCCTTGGTCTACAGTGGAAAGAGCCAAATGTGATGCTCAGTCCAGATAGATTCCTCTACGGGAAGGCCTAAGTCTTCAAACTCTCTGGTGCTCAATGCTGCCTATTGTCAGCTCGGCCTTCTGTCTCCTCTGCTTGGCTTTACTGTTCTCTGTGTTCAGTCCTCGTCTCGGGGTTCATTGTTCACTGTCTCTCTCGATCGCTTGGATTCTTCTCCAAATCCTCTTCTCTTTCGACTGTCTCTGTTCATGGCATTAACCATTCGATCCCTATGCCTATTCGGTTCCTCTTCCGCCTGCGTCGATTCTCCTTCTGCAGCTACGCTTGGAGTTCCCTGTTCAGCGTCAGCATGAATGCTCGAGAAGTGCCACGTGTTTCCATCTAATTGGTGCCAGCATGCTTCGTCGGTTCGCTTCTTTGGTTAGGTCGTGGATACGTTCTTTCTCCACCGTGGCAGTCAACGAATTCTAAATCCATTTAAATCGCAGTTTAATTCCCTATCGATTCCACTTCTTTCATCGGGCGCAATCTCAGCTGTCTGATCTGGGCTCCTCCAGATCCAACGTCATACGCACATCGAGCGCGGTTGACTTGCTCGACCGATAGCGCGCGATCACGACGGTTTTTCTCTCACCTCCGCTGCCACGGGTTGATTGCTGAGTGGGATTGCTCCGCTCTCCTCCAAAACCTCTTACCGTTCGAGGGCACCCCGATCGATACTGCCGATTTTCCAGAGTGCGGGTCCCACCTTGGTCCTTTAGCGCTTTTTGTTTCTCCGCCTGCGGTTCTCTGGCTCCCAACGTGACCGAGTGCTTAAGGCTTTTCCATTTTAGCCTTTTTTGCCCAGCGATGCGCGAATCAAAATCGCCTCATTTTCCTGATCCGGGACTCCTAGGGGCTGTTTTGACCTCCCGCGCAGTCTCCATGGGCCTCGGTCAACGCGCTTTGACCGAGGCCCTCGTCGTTCCACGCCGGTTGCCATGGCCACTGGTTTAGGGTGTTTTCGTTGTTGTTTTGGATTTTATTAGAGATTTGTTCAACTCGATACAGTCAAAGTTCTTGACAGTCTTTTGTGGATCCGATTCGGATCAACAACATTATAGCTTGCTTTGATATAAAAGGAAAAACATTTTTTCCCTCTCTGTTAATTATTTAATTAAGTTTAATCAATTGAATATGTGTTTATTTTGGAATAAGATTTTTAAAATTTTAATTTAATTATTAATAATTATTAAATAGATGGTATATATTTAAACATGGTAGAGATCTAAACAATTTAGAATGTTCTTAACAATAATAAAAAATTAAAAGTTAAAATTTTATTTCAAAAAGTAGTATGCATTTTTTATATTTTTTTAATTAAATTGATTAATTAAAAAAATGTCATATGAACATGTGCCATATAAACTTGATTTATGATTGTTTCCTAATGCCAAAATCTTATTACAATTTTTTTAATATATATATTTAACTCACATATAAAATTATTTTATAATAAATTAATAATAAAATTTAAATAAAAATTTAATTTAATTTAATGTTATCTTTAAATTTTAATATATAAGATGTATAATAAATGAGATGTTTTTAATAAAGGAATTTAGGCTTATGTGATCTATAATTTTGTTTAGAGAATTTTTTTTGGCAAAATCACATACAAAATCATTTGTCGAAAGATTTTGTATGTGATTTTGCCGAAATTTTTTCTCTAAACGAAATGTTGTAATGTTTATCAATATTATATCCGTATAAAAATTATTTATTTAATTTTACTTCCTCTTAAATCTATTTAAAATAGCACAAGTAAATTGCATTTTAGAGTTTAAACTTGATCTTAACCAATATTCTTCCGCTTCCAATGAGTACCACTACTAAGTTGCATTTTAGAATTTAATCTTTATCTTAACCGTTATTCTACCACATCATTGTTTTTTCTCCTAATTTGGGCCTTGAAATATCTTTCGCACCTTGGGAGATTCTTTGCACTCAGTGACCCCAAATTCTCTTGCAAAGTTTGGTATCAGTTAATCATTGGTTTGTCGATTCCATATCTTTATTTTTTCAATTTCTGGGGCATTTTATAGGTTTTTTTATCATGAGTTATTTATATATATATATAGAGGTTTTTTATCCTGAATAATTATATATATATATATCTATAAGTATATATTATAATATATATTATATTATATTTGAATAGTTAAATTTTTGATTTTATATTTATTATAAGATTATTTTTTTTTTTAAATTGTATTTAAAAACTATATGAATATTATAGAAATTTTATATGTGAGATTTTATTCCATTTATAAATTAAAATTTATGATACTTAAGCAGCAATTAATAAATTAAGTTTTATTTTATTATTATAGTATTTAACATTTTTTAATTGCTTGATGCTTTATATCACATAATAAAGAGTGAAATGGTATTAAAAGCTTTATATGAGATGATCGGGGATTTTTTATTTATATATTTTTTGGTTACATAGTTAATAGATTTTTCTATGGTATTTGGCAAATTGGTGAGTATTATGAATTTTCAAATGTGAGGTTTTGATTATCTATAAACTATAGTATATTATACTCAACCAATCATTCTCACAACCAAGTTTCTTATATGTCAACTCAACCAATCATTCTCACGACCAAATGTGAGGTTTTGATTATCTATAAACTATAGTATATTATACTCAACCAATCATTCTCACAACCAAGTTTCTTATATGTCAACTCAACCAATCATTCTCACGACCAAGTTTCATATATGATACTCAACTAATCATTCTCACAACTACTTTTCTTATATGATACTCAACCAATCATTCTCACAACCAAGTGTCTTATGTTATTATATTATTTGAATCTCCAAATTGCTTGATGCCCTTTTTATTTGTGATTTTTTTTTTTTATATTGCCATAATATGAAAATATTTTGGTCATGAGAGAATGTGTGAATAGTTGTTGAATTTGGAAAAACTAAGAACTCTTATGAGGGATATGGTTCAATATACATTGCTAAGATTGATTGCATTTACATGTGAATTTTACAACACCACATAGGGTTTTGTGGATCTCACCTTCTTGGTAATACAAATAAGCCATTAAAAAAAATGGGTGCTTTCATCAAGAAGGATTAATCAAGATTATTCCAAAACCTTGTGATGCTAAGCTTAATACCAACTTACAACTAAGACCCCTCTTATATGTATCACATAAAATATCGATTAAAGTGTTGGCCTTCCACATCAAGTATATTCATCTAGAGATAATTTTCCTATAGAAAACAAGATGCATCAAATGATTATTCATTTGTGATAATGTTAGAGTTATTTATGAAGTAATGGGAATTTTGTGTTTTCCTCAATGCTCTTTTCATTACGATTGACTTTGAGAAAGCTTATGTAAGGGCTGAATTTCCATTTATTTTAGCCAAGCTTAAGGTATTGGGTTTTGGATATTTCTTTCTTAGAGCCATTGAGCCCCCTTTTTTATAGGTCTTAACCTATTTATTCATTTAACAAATATAAGTTAGATGTGATGTGCTATTTAAATCCACTTGAAAAGGGGGTCTTCTAACTCCAACCCCATATATTATGGTTGTAGATCCCTCCTCCATATCACCTGTTGAAGTTGATGACCTTGTGATAGGCGTGCAAGAGGTTTAGGTTGGCTAGGGTTCAAGAATCTAGCTTCTCAAGAATGCTTGACTTTGAATTTTTTATTACAGTAGAATATTGTGGGTTATCACATTATTTTTATGGGTTTAATAAATAAGGATGGAAGATATTTTTATAGTTACTAATTCTTCCTTAACTGCAACAATCATATGTACTAGGTTTTGGCTATTAAGGAAGAGCATATTGGTGATCAATTGTTATGGGCCTTGTGAGGATATAAATTTATTATGTGAATAAACCTTTCTTAAGGATGCTTAAGGTAATGCTTATGGCAAAAAAAATCCATCAACAACAACAAGGGAGGATTGTCTAATGGAAAGTCCTGATTAAACTTGCTCTCATTTGGGATAGCAATCTCCACCAAAATGTGGACCCATTTGCTACAAAAAATAGTTGTAATTAACTAAAAACAATCCAATTTAACAACTTAGCACTAATTTAACATAGATATAATCTTAATGTATTCATATGCTATCTAATTAACACTATACTAAATTATCTATCTTGATCAAGAGCAGGTACTATCAAGTAATACCAAATACGAGATAAAAAAATCATTATTATTGAATAGAAGAATAAATTCATTAGTTCAATAATATATTAAAGATAGAAACATATATCATTATCTTTCCAGATAAATAGTTATCTTAAAAAATTGTATTTTATTTACTTGTATCCAACAATCACATCAATTAAAACATAACATAATCCATGAAAAAGAATTATACATGGAAAATATGAAACAAGAATGAAAACATAGCTAAAAAAATGTATAAATTCAATCACATAAATTTGCTTCAAATTATGTTTTCTTTCAAATTCAATTAAAACATAATAAAAATATGGAAGTTTTTCATTAAATTCTTAGACCTTCCCTTGAAGATATTCTCATCAACAACAAGAATTTTGCCTTAATGATTTGGTTATTCTAGTGGGGCCACTTTTGACATGCAATCTCCCTCAATGTCAATATATATTTGGGTAGCACGTGAGGAACTATTGTACATCCATATATTCTAAGGTATGAAAAACATTCATGAATATGCTAGTCTCCTAAATCCTAGATAGCATCCTTAGTCTCTTGAGGGATCCTATGGGTTGGTTTATCAAACAATAGATAATATGAAAGAGCCATTAAGCGATTGATCTAGGTGGATATTAATGGCCACCTACCTATTCCACCTAGACGTCTAGGCAGTTTCATCCGTTTCCTTGTTTATTGCAACCTTTATTATTTTTAGCAATTTTTCGGGTCCTGAACTTACATAGTAGTTTTCACCCCCAAAACAATGTTTTTTGAGGTCTGCAGCAAGCCCGTAGCCATTATATTGTAAGTTATGAAAAAAAAGAATATGTGTTGAGTCCCAAACTTGCATCTTTCCTACACCTTTTTCTAGCTTCTTCCCATTCTTCTGAACCTCCTAAGTCATCAGTATCATTGCATATTAGTTAAAAAAGGGCATTTAAAGTGGTTTCTTGACTATGTGTTTGTGTTGCTATTTGAACTAGATTATTGTTTATAAGCTGCGGAATCTTGTCACTTTCCGCAGCTAGCCCAACTTTCCGCAACTGTTTTTTCAAAGTCTATATTGCAGGTGTCTTCAAGTGAATTGAGCCACATGGGCAAGTTGCAAACGACGTGGACATGGACCGAGTCCTATTGGCTCAGTCGAATTCATCAGAAGAGGCCATAGTCAACGGTGGGCAAAGCGGTGGTTAACTTAAGAGTCCTCCGGTGATAAAACTCTGTTTTTCACCACGTGAAGCTTTGCGTGGTTGTTCTTTGATCTCAGGGGACAATTTAACACCTGTGGACTACTCCATGAACCGGATCCAACATGCACTTTCCAAAAATTGAATCTTCACGGCAGCCATAATGCTAAATCTCAGGACGTGGTTGTTTACGTGTCTTTTATCAGTGCAGAGTGTAGGAAAACAATTATGTCATCCTCTGTTATAAATAATGCATTCTCATACGCATATTAGCTAGCTTTTTGGTAATGTAATTCTAACTGTTAACGAGCCCACTGTGCCGTAACTTTATCTCTGTGTTATGACTGCATTTTAATACATGAGAAGACTTTGTTTTTGAGCTCAATTCGTGGTTGATCGTTGATTGTCCGAGGATTGTGCAGAGGGTCCCTACACAGGCCGAGGTCTTGTTTATTACTGTAGAGTTTCATGCTTTATTTATTTATGTTCTTTATGCCATAATCATTTACTTGTATATATATCACATTTCTTATGGTATTAACATTTGATAGTTGTCCATAGCTTTTCACGTTTTATATGCTGTTAACTGATCAGTGCTTTTGTTTCAGATTACAATAGGCAGCCTGGGCATTTGCACATAGTTTTCTAATGACTAATGACATGGAATTATTCTTGTCCTTCTGCTGATTCATTTCCTTTAGTTTTTAGTTTCAGCACTGTTTTATTTATTTCAGTTCTGCTCATTTACTCTTCTGCAAGATAGATATTAAATTACTCATGTCATTTTCAGTTACTTCCTAAAGCCAGAGCGAGTCGAATGGTGAGGGATTGAAGTATGAATGCGTAGTTTGATATTAGTTTATTTTTCTGCAAGTTAGTTATTAAATTACTCATGTCATTTTCAGTTACTTCCTAAAGCCAGAGCGAGTCGAATGGTGAGGGATTGAAGTATGAATGCGTAGTTTGATATTAGTTTATTTTTCTGCAAGTTAGTTATTGAATTTCTCATGTCATTCTCAGTTACCTCCTAAAGCCAGAGCGAGTCGAATGGTGAGGGATTGAAGTATGAGTGTGTAGTTTGATATTAGTTTTATTTTCTGTGAATTAGATATCAGATTGCTCAAGTTGTTTATGATTACCTCCTAAAGCCAAAGCGAGTCGAATGGTGAGGGGTCAGAATATGAGTTGATGTAATGTGATTTTAGTTTACTTTGCTTGCAATTTTTGGATTTTTTTGAGTTCAGTTTTTCTTATATTTTTACGGCAGCAAGGATACTGGGTTTCATGGTCACTAGCTCACTGTTGTTTAATTAGAATAGTGGCACATTTTCACTCTCTTTTAGGTATTAGTTTCATCATTGCATGTTTTAAAACCTTTTTTTAAAAAAAATTTGAAGTTTTGAAAATCATTTTAAAGACATCATTTCCTTGAACATTTATATCATACTTGTCTCTTAGAATTTCCATCTCACATTAGGGAATTAACAGAAATAAACCCAAAACAAAACAAAAACTCAAAAACGACAAAAAAGTAAGAGATAGGTTATCTTGCACATATAGTGCGCCGCACTTCAACAATTTACGACTCCCAGATTGACAATTAATACAACAATTTAGGACACTCTAAATTGACCAAACATTTTGGCGCCATTGCCGGGGAAGTGTAACTAGGTAGCTAATTTCCTAAAAAAAAACAATAAAAAGAAGGGAAAAGTTGATAACTTCTTGAAGTATGCTCTCCTCTTGCACTTATTGTGATCTGGAGGATCAGAAAAGAGAGTTATTGGTTCAATAATTTCTTAAGTATGCTCTCTTCTTGCACGCAGTGTGACCTGGAAGATCAGAAAGAGAATTATTAGCCCAACTTAAAAATAAAAAAAATGACATGCATATGGCAAGAGATTCTAGGAGAAGGTTTATAGCTAGAGCCAAGAGTTCGATTTTCACAACTCCATCTTCTTCAAGGCATAGACAAGATTCACCACCATCTACCCCTAGCCTTAAGATTCCTGGAATTCAAGGAGCAACTGAATTAGAGGATTCTCCTACACCATCTACCAAATCTCATTTAGAGGAAGACCCTTTCTGTACTTCTACAAGAGAGCATATTGTAATTCAAGAAGTAGAATCACCTGAAGAAGAAAAGGAAGAAACTCCCTCTCATCCTCCCTTAATAGAAGAACCAGAGGACTTTGAAGAAACTATCATGACAGAGGAAGTAGTAGATGGATTTGGAGGTAGAGGTAGAGGTAGATGAGGAGGAAATGGAGGAGGAAGAGGTAACAATGGAGGAAATAGGGATGGGGATAACTCATTTGGATTCCCTATAGCCGATGAGGAAACTCATACAACAATGAAAAACATTTCACCATCTGTCCTCCCAAACTTTCATGGGTTGAGAAGTGAGGATCCCGAAACATTTCTATTTGAGTTTGAAGTCTTGTGTCGAACCTTTGATTATATGGAAGACTCTCAAAAACTCAAAATTTTTCCTTCAACATTAAAAGGAGCTGCTTTGAAATGGTTCATGGGATTAGCCACTTAGTTTATTAATAGTTGGAATGATATGAAACAAACATTCTTGGATAGATACCTGGACTATTGCATGCCCACCAATCATAAGGATGAGGTATTCAAGATGATGCAAAAAGAAGATGAAAACTTGGAGGACCTACTTGAAATATTTCAATACAACTTAAAGAGAGCAAAAATGAGTAATCTAGATGAGGAAACCTTGAAAGCCCTTCTATTGAAAGCCATTAGAGATGAATGGATAGACATTTTAAACATGACGGGAAAGGGAGATATCTCTCAACTTCCACTTCATGACATAGCAGAACTATGTGTCCATCTCTCAAGGAGAAAATCTAAAACTGCAAAAGGGCCTAGAGATCCTTCTCTGATTAGAGCAAACAAATCTGCAACCAGTTCAGTAAGTAGGGCAGAGATTGGCAATATGCTTGATGAGTTCAAAACTGATATTTCAGGGAGCCTTAGTGAGCAACTAGACACCCTTAAAATACAAAACAAGCAGAAATCAGAAGCTGAAGCTTTGGCCATCTTTTGTCCAAAATGTAGGAAGAAACATGCCCTAAGGGAATGTCCCTTGGATGCAAAAGTTGTAGAAACATGTATGATTTTCTAGGAAAGCCATGAGACCAAGGATTGTCCTTTAATTCCTAGGCGCAAAGCTATCTTTCAAGAAAATCCAAATTCAGTGGAGTCGCTCTGTTTTATTACAAGGAGACCATGGCAGGGGCAACAAAATCAAGGCTTTAACAATCCTATGAACTTTCAACCCCCGCCAAATTGGAATCCTTGGCAACAACCTTGGCCCCAATCTCAAAATCCATATCAATCATGGGTACAAGGTATGTAAAATACTTATGGGAGATTTGCTCAATTTTATCAATATCCTCCATCTTTTCCAAATCAACAAGCTCCACAACTTCCAAATCAAAACCCACAACTTTCATTACCATTTCCACAACAACAACAAACTCCTCAACAAAATTCTCAACTCTTGCTTCCATTCCAACAAAAAGCAAATCAACTACCTTCCCAGCCATTGCCAAATCCCAATAATAAAAATACTCAAATTGCTTACATGGTAGAAGGACAACAATTTCCTACCTATATGATTGTTCCTCTCAATGATGTACAACTCAGATCTGGTAGACTTTTAGAAAAACCTTCTATAGATGCTCAAAAGCAAAGTATTTCTGAGGAAGATTCTCTTGAAGCCAATAAAGGTTCTGAAGCATCTCTTCAAAACCCAAACAATCAAAAATAAAAAGAAAAAGAGTCAACCTCCACAACTCCTATAGTTGAGCAACCTGCATCTTCATCCACACCTCCTTTTCCTGAAAGATTACAAATTGACAAAGGAGTGGAAAAACAAATCTTGTTGCCTGACTATGATTTCCTAGATGAATAAAAGAATGTCTGTATCAAGATTCCCTTGCTACAAGCCATTAGAGAGATTCCTATTCTAGCAAAAACAATAAAGGAGTTGAGTCTCAAATGACCAAGAAGGAAACCAAGAGATACAAGAAGAATCCACCTGGTAGGAAAAATTGCAGATATCATGATGGGAAAAATTACCATGTAGAAGTATGTAGTTCCCGGTAGTCCAATTGTCAAGACACATATCGATGGGGTAGAAATTCCAAATACTTTGATTGACTTAGGGGCTGCTATCAACATTATGAGTAGACAAACTATGGAACAGCTAAAACTTCCTAATCTTCTTTTTACACCTACCTTATTGCAACTTGCAAATCGATCTATAACCAAACCATATGGTGTATTAGAAGATATTTCAGTCTCCTTAGATTCTTGGGAATATCCAGTAGATTTCATGATTTTGACTCCCAAGAGTAATCTAGGAGGGCACCCACTCATTTTAGGAAGACCTTGGC
>APFE031499231.1:79645-94339 GCA_000404065.3 Pinus taeda
TAGAAAACTTCACTAAAATAGCATCTCCACTCTTCAAACTGCTTACAAAAGACTGTGAATTCAAATGGGATCCTGATTGTCAAACAAACTTTGAAACTTTGAGAACAAGAATATCTAAAGCACCTATCTTGAGAGGACCAAATTCGAAACTCCCTTTCCATATTTCTACAGATGCCTCAGGTACAGCTCTAGGAGCTGTGTTGGGTCAAAAGGATTTAGTTCCTTATGCCATTTATTATACCAGTAAAAATTTGACTCCCACTGAGTTGAATTATACTATGACTGAAAAAGAGTTCTTAGTCGTTGTTCATGCAATCAATAAGTTTAGACATTATATAACATGATATGAAACTTTTATCCATATTGATCATTCTGCTATTAGATATCTAATGAACAAACCTATTACTAATGGAAGAATTACAAGGTGGCTCTTATTGTTACAAGAATTCAATATTATTGTGTTGGATAGACCAGGGAAACAAAATACAGTAGCTGATTTCTTGTCTAGGATCCAAAATACTAAAGAAGATTCTCCTGTAGAGGATAAGTTTCCTGATGAGTATTTGTTTACAGTAACTACTAAGAATCCTTGGTATGTAGATATTGCTAACTATTTGTTTACAGGGAAACTACCTCCACATCTATTTCCTAGTGAAAGAAGAAAGCTTATTTATGAGAGTTCAAAATATTCATGGATTTCTAACGAATTGTTTAAAACAGGGCTAGATTTTGTGATCAGAAGATGTGTTAGGGAAGATGAAATGCCTGACATCCTCAAGGCATGTCATGATGAACCATGTAGCGAACACTTTTCTAAAAAAAGGGTGACCTATAAAATCCTTTCTTTAGGATATCATTGGCCTTCCCTCTTCAAAGATACAAAAGAATATGTCAAAAGGTGTGACAGCTGCCAAAGAGTAGGGAAATCGACTCTTTCAAATGAAATGCCATTGCAGCCACAAGTACTCATCGAACCCTTTGAAAAATGGGCTTTAGATTTCATTGGACCTATTAATCAACCATCTAAACAAAAGAAGTATATATTGGTATCAGGGAAAATTTTAAGAACCCCCCTTAAATTTATAAGTATAATAAATGGGCAAATCTCCATGGTATATAGGAAAAATGGAAGGCGATTTTATCAAAAATATAATATGTATATATAACTTTTGGCGAATCTCTCACCAGGAATGGCGAATATTTTACTCAATTATAAAATCTTGTAAGATCTTGGTATTACCATGGGTTATCATAAACTTGGAGCTTGAAAATTACTATTAGTTTATAAAAATTAATAAAATTAATAGTTGATTTTTATTTTATTTTTTAGTTTAACCAAGCTAAAATGTTTAACATACATTAAATTACAACATCTACCAAGCCCCGAGAGGGATCAAATATTTTTTCACTCTATGCTAGTTTGCATATCAAGATAGTTGATACCTCTCAGGGGTTAGTAGATCCAGAGTAAAGATGATCTAATGCTGGTTTAATTCCCACCATTTAAATAGGCTACATTTCCAAGGTGAATACAGGGTCAATAACCATGCCTTTTGGTGAATAACCATGGGTCAATACCAATGTGGCCATTTGTTATTTTTATTAATACTAATATTAGGGTTAATAATGTTTTTTTTCATGGTATTAATAACAATCTAGTCCATGGTATTTGTCCCATAGTATTTTTCCCATAGGTTTCACGTAAATATAATGCATTTTTTGAGTGTTCGTAAATATAAGGTGACTTATGGAGTGAATATAAAAAAAATGTTTTATTTGTTTACCATACCTCTAGTTTATTTATATTTTTATTAATTTACCATACCCCTTTTACAAATATGGTATTTGGCCCATAGGATTCACTTAAAGAAAACCCCTTTCTTTAGCCTTCATAAATAGAATGAGGGTTATGGACTAAATATAAAAAGAGGTTTTATTTATTTACCATATGTCTAGTTTATTTATATTTTTATTTATTTACCATACCTCCAGTTTACTTATATTTTTATTTACCTTTGCATGTATATAAGGTGACTTATGGAGTAAATATAAAAATTGTTTTATTTATTTACCCACTTCTCATTTATCTATATTTTTATTAATTTACCATACCTCTTTTATAAATATGGTATTTGGCCCATAGGATTCACTTAAGTAAAACCTATTCTTAAAAATGGGCGAATGGATTCACTTAGATAAAACCTATCCTTGAAAATGGGCAAATGGAAGGTTGTAACTCCTAATTTCAAGGGCTAAATTTACCTTTTTTACCCTCTCCCTTAAAATAGGTGGGCTATTTAAGGTGATTTGTAAAAATGTACTATGATACAAAATATTCGCCCACTAAAAATTTAAAACCTCTTAATTTCCCCAAAGGGCGAACATTCACCCCTAAAATTTTCTATGATTGGTATGTACTAATTATGTCATTATATGGGTAGAAGCTGAAGCATTACTTTCTTCTACTGAAAATTCAGTTGTTAGTTTTCTTTATGAGGATATTTTTACTTGCTTTGGTGTCCTAAGAGAAATTGTCACAGATCAGGGAAGTCAATTTACATCCAACATGGTGGAGAAGTTGATGGAAGAATACAAAATCAAGCACCGGAAATATACTTCTTACCATTCGCAATCAAATGGCCAAGTGGAGTCTACAAACAAAGTTATTGAAAGCATCATCACCAAAATTGTTCATCTACACAGAAGAGATTGGGCAGAAAGGCTTCCTGAAGCCTTGTGAACCTACTGGACTACATGGAGAAATACAACAGGACATTCTCCCTATGAACTTGTTTATGGGAAAGAAGTCTTGCTTCCCATTGAGTTCCAAGTCAAAACCTCCAAGATGGCAGTTCAGTTGGGGATGGATCTATCGGAAGCCCAAAAGCATAGAATGGAGTAGTTGAATGAGCTAGGTGAGATCAGACAAGAAGCAATCCTAAGAACTGATCTAGTTCAATATCAAAGAGCTAAGTGGCATGAAAAATACATCAAAGAGAGAAATTTTCAAGAAGGAGACTGAGCGTTGCTATTTGATTCTAAGTTTAAAGACTTTAAAGGCAAATTTCAGACTCATTGGCTTGGGCCATATGAGATTGACAAAGTCTTTAGCAATGGAGCGGTAAGAATCAAGACTATTGATGAATCTCAAACTCCTCTTATTGTGAATGGCCACAGATTAAAGATCTATCATAAGCCACTCTCAAAAGAGGAATTTGTCAAAATGTTTCAAGATAATTCTACAATAGGGCTGGTGAAGAAGAATCTTTCTTCTCCACCGGCCTAACCTTTGTTCTTTTCTGTTAAAAAAAAAAAAAAAAATTGTATAAGCCTGAAAACCAATCACAGATTTGCAACCTTATACAGAAAATGTAGGGCGAAAATCAGGAATTCTTGACACCCTATATTTTCCAAAAAAAAGAATTGTTATCTCTCTCATTTTTCATTCCATTCCACCTCATTCCCATTCCACTCTATCTCATTTTCATTCCACATCACTTCATTTCAACTCCATTTCATTCATTTCATTCCATTAATAAAAGTTTTTATGACCATTTTCCATCCAGTCAGTCATCATTTATACATCTCATTTAGTTATAAGCTTGTTGGGTTAGTTTCCGCAGCTAAAGTCAGTTTCCGCAGCTACTCACTGATTCCACAACCAGTTGGGTTTCTGCAGCCACCACTCTGTTTTCCAAAAAAAAAAAAAAATTTACAGTCAGATGTTAGTTCAGCAATCATGAAATCAAATGCAGGTATGACATAAGGAATTCAAAAGCACCAGCGAGGAGCAACTGATTGAAGACTAAAGAATAATGACAAGAATTCCAAGTTATGAACAAAAATTTATTTCAAATGGCATTCTAACACATTTTTGCATAGTTATTAAATCACGAGGTCAACTATATGTAGTGATTAAACGTAATCGCCTCTATAACCATTTCATTCCATGCCATTCCTCCATAAGCCATGCATTTATTTTCCAATGGTCTTATGATTAATTCTCGAATTTAACTCAAGTTTGGAAATATTCTCACACTCCATTTGTGGTTATGAATCATCATGGATTTGACTACAGCTTCTTTCAGCTGCGCAAAATCCGCAGCCATTTTATAAACTCGCTTGCATCCATTCTATAGCCACCCAATTTTAAATATTGACGGATACAGTTTCTCCCTCTACTATTCTATTGACCTCATGGCTTCATTTCCACCGTGCTCACATAATCCTTCACCCCATTTTGTTCTCTGTTTCGCTTCATTTCGTGTACCTATTCTCTGATATCCGCTTACAGTTGCTGGGCTCCTTCATAAACCCTGATCATCTCTACTAATTTAGACGATTTTAAAGAATAGAAGGAAGGATGGGATAACTGTTGACGACGGAACTAGAGGGAATCAAATTTATTGAAGGATATCCCAAAGTGAAAGATATATTGAAGAAGGACAGGTGGTTACGTTTTATCTAGAAATTCAAAGGCTACCATAGGGAGGTTACAAAGGAATTTTCAAGGTCTTTTGATTGACTAGAGGTGGAAATTGGAAACCTAAAATTCATAGTAACTGAAGCGTCAATAGCAGCTGCCATAGAACTTCCCCAGAGAGGTGAACACTGGTTTAAGAACTGGAGCATTGGCGATGAAGCTTGGAGAGTGATCTTACGTGACCCAGGTATGGATGTCACCATTTTCAAAAAGGGAATTCATTTTCATGCTTTAAAGGAAGAGTGGGCTAGCATACTGTTAGTTATTCAAAAATTTATCACCTGTGAAGGACGTTTTGGAGCAATGTACATGTATCATGCACGTCTGTTAATGAATTTCCTAGACAACCAGATCCTTATTCTGCCATACTTTTTACTAAACAGTTTGAAAAATATGTCTGTAACCATCCAAAAGCATCTCGGGGATGTAGAACCACATTTGTATCACCATGGTCTCATGGAAATCCTGATAGAAAAACAATTAAAAGAGAAAAGGGACACTTGGGTGCAATTTTTAATTAGAAATTTCTTTGAAGAACCCCAAGAAACCCCTGAAGGTAGTACATCAAAAAGAAGTATAAGAAAGAGAATAGATGATAAAACTCAAATCCCTCCTACTAGCACAGTTGAGAGAACTAGCAGAGAAGAAAGACTATCTAAAAGGAGGAAGGAAGAGACCGAGGGTAAAAAGCCAATAAAATCAAAAGAGAAAAGAAGCATTGAGGTTGTGCATCAAACCCCTTCCTTAGAAGAATAACATCAACTATTGTTTGAAAGATTAGTTCACCTTCAGGAACAGTCAGCTATGGCAAAAAAGAAAGGAAAAGGAGAACAAAAGGGAAAAGACAGTAGTCCGCAATATGTAAGAAGAACCAGCAGGCTTAAGGGAAAATGGACAAAAGCACAAATGAAAGGACCCCATTTTATTGATTTGGGATAAGGAACACCTCAACAAACTCCAGCTGGCAGTAGTCCACCTCATTCTCAGCCAAATGTTGAAACTAGTCCTCAAGATGATGACATGAGTCCTTTTTGGCCAGAGTTTGAAGTCAATTCTCCTCCATAACATTTTGGGGACAGCCCCAGGAAAACGACACCCGAAATATATCCAAGGCAGCAACAGGTGTATGATTACATAGAATCCTTAGAAGGAACGTCTACAAGTCCCAACACTTCATCCACTCAGCCTCACATAGCACAAGAAGCTGTATTCCAATCGTTGAAACAAGAAATCTTTGAGTTAGAGGTTTTAAATCGACATATTAAAAATGAAAATGAAGCACTCAAAGAGCAGAGCAGACTCGACAAGATCATCCATGACAACACTATGCTACACCTAGGACTATGCCACAAAAAGAACATAAAATTGAAGAAGAAAAGCAAGAAGATAAGTAGAGCACTGATTAATCTTAAATCTAGATGCTTGACGAAGAAGCCCAGGATGTTAGGAGCACCAAGAAAGAGAGGAAGAGGGCTATATGTACTGACAGAAGCTTTAGAACATATGATTTGAAGGGGGGATAGTAAAAATTTTGGTTGCATGAGGACATGCAACACCTTCACAACGAGGGTATGTTGAGTCCCAAACTTGCATATTTCCTACACCTCTTTCTAGTTTCTTCCCATTCATTTGAACCTCCTAAGTCATCAGTATCATTTAATTTTAGTTAAAAAATGGCATTTAAAGTGGTTTCTTGACTATGTGTTTGTGTCGCTATTTGAACTAGATTTTTGTTTATAAGTTGCGGAATCTTGTCATTTTCCGCAGCTGTTTTGTCAAAGTCTATATTGCAGGTGTCTTCAGGCGAATCGAGCCACATGGACAAGTTGCAAATGATGTGGACATGGACCGAGTCCTATTGGCTCAGTCGAATTCATCAGAAGAGGCCATAGTCAATGGTGGGTAAAGCGGTGGTCAACTTAAGAGTCCTACGATGATAAAACTCTACTTTTCACCACGTGAAGCTTTGCGTGGTTGTTCCTAAATCTCAGGGGACAAATTAACACCCGTGGACTGCTCCATGAACCAGATCCAATAGCCACCATCCAAAGATTGAATCTTCATGGAAGCCATAATGCTAAATTTCGGGATGTGGTTGTTTACGTGTCTTTTATCAGTGCAAAGTGTAGGAAAGTAGTTATGTCATCCTCTGATATAAATAATGCGTTCTCATTTAGATATTAGATAGCTTTTGTAATGTAATTTTGACTGTTAACGAGCCCACTGCGCCGTGACTTTATCTCTACGTTATGAATGCATTTTAATACATGAGAAGACTCTGTTTTTTAGCTCAATTTGTGGTTGATCGTTGATTGTCCGAGGATTTTGCAGAGGGCCCGTGCACAGGCCAAGGTCTTGTTTATCACTGTATAGTTTCAGGATTTATTTCTTTATGTTCCTTATGCCATAATCATTCAGTTGTATATATATTACATTTCTTATGGTATTAACGTTTGATAGTTGTCCATAGCTTTTAACGTTTTATATGTTGTTCACTGATCAGTTCCTTTGTTTCAGATTACAATGGGCAGCCCGGGCATTTGCACATAGTTTTCTAATGACTAATGACATGGAATTATTCTTGTCCTTCTGCTGATTCATTTCATTTAGTTTTTAGTTCCAACACTGTGTTATTTATTTCAATTTTGATCATTTACGCTTCTCCAAGATAGATATTAAATTACTCATGTCATTTTCAGTTACCTTCTAAAGCCAGAGCAAGTCGAAAGGTGAGGGATTGAAGTATGAATGCGTAGTTTGATATTAGTTTATTTTTCTACAAGTTAGTTATTAAATTGCTCATGTCATTCTAAGTTTCCTCCTAAAGCCAGAGCGTGTCAAATGGTGAGGGATTGAAGTATGAATGCGTATTTTGATATTAGTTTATTTTTCTGCAAATTAGTTATTAAATTGCTCATGTCATTCTCAGTTACCTCCTAAAGCCATAGTGAGTCGAATGGTGAGGGATAGAAGTATGAGTGTGTAGTTTGATATTAGTTTTATTTTCCACAAATTAGATATCAGATTGCTGAAATTGTTTATGATTGCCTCCTAAATCCAAAGTGAGTCGAATGGTGAGGGTCAGAATATGAGTTGATGTAATGTGATTTTGGTTTACTTTTCTTGCAATTTTTGGATTTCTTTGAGTTCATTTTTTCTTATATTTTTATGGCAACAAGGATACTGAGTTTCATGGTCACTGGCTCACTGTTGTTTAATTAGAATAGTGGCACATTTTCACTCTCTTTCAGGATTTAGTTTCATCGTTTCATGTTTTAAAACCTTTTTTTTTTAAGTTTGAAGTTTTGAAAATCATTTTAAAGGACATCATTGCCTTGAACATTTATGTCATACTTGTCTTTTAGAATTTCCATCTCACATTAGGGAATTAACAGAAATAAACCCAAAACAAAACAAATACTCAAAAGTGACAAAAAATGTAAGAAATAGGTTATCTTGCATATATAGTGTGACGCACTTCAACAGTTTACAACTTCCAGATTGACAATTAATACAACAATTTAGGACACTCTAATTGACCAAACAGGTTCCCTGTCTACTTCATAAACTTAATCTTCATCCTTGCCTCCGATGTTTCATCCTAAGGAATGAAGTGGGTTTGCAAAGCCTTCTTCATGTCATCCCACAAAGTTATGTCATTAGCATTGCCATTGGCAATCTGATCCATCCTCCTTCACCACTACATTTTAGCATCCTTCATCAAGAATTGAGCAGCTACCTTCACCTTTGTCTCATCATCGGATAGACCCAGGTGTTCCAAGTATTACTCCATATCCCAGAGAAAGTTACCAAGAGTCTTCGCACTTCTTGTATCATCATAAGATTTTGGTTCCTTGATCTTCACTTGAGACACTCCTCCACCTGAGTTATGCCTCACGACCTTCTTCAACACCACGATCTCATCATTTGCTTCATCAAGAGATTTCTGCAAGTTCAAAATTTGTACCAAACCTCGGTCCCTTGCTTCTCCAATCTCCTTGACTTCATCATCAAGTTGTGTAAACTTAAGACCAGTGTACTCATGCTGAGTCCATATTTCATCGCGTTATTCCCTCATCTTCGCATTGGCCTCTTGATTTTTCATGACCAAGGTCATTTTCGTCCTCCAGTAAGACTCCAATTCCTCCATTCTTTCCAATGTCCTTTCGATCAAAGCCTCGATCACATTGTGGCTAGATTGACTCGATACAACATGAGTTTCACTTGCCATCTCTACTAACAGCTTCCTTCTTTGTGATCTAGTATAGACCATCGACTAGCTTCACCAAGTTCCCTACAAAACCAAACCAGCTCTTGTCCTGCTTGTATGTGAAACCAGCATCCTTCGCCTGCAAGTACCTGCTTCCACTGTCACTTCATCACAAGCAACCTTGCTTTGATAATTTTCTCTGATACCATTTGTATGCCCCTACACCTGCGGTAGTATTTCAACCACTTATAGCAAGGTGTGGCACCACCAAACACTTTATTTTCACGAATACTTATGTTCATGGACTACGCCTTAACATTTGATACTTAGTTTATTTTTCTTCACCAAGTATTATTATTAGTCTTTATACTAATGAATGCCCATACACATTCACTATCCATAGCAATTATAGATAAAAAACACAATTTCAAGAGCATAAAGGGAGGGGAAACTCTTTGAATAAGAGTTTACCCAATTTCAATATATTTTCAACTTTTATAGATTTACAAGTATACCTTGGCAACCACAAGTTTTATACTTAGACAAAATTTTGACTTCGTGTATTGCAACCGAGCTATCCACCTTGTGCATGCTTTACACGGTGGTCACTCTTACATTCCACACTTCGCCAAATTTAAATTTTCATTTTGGAAACACCTTCGTGCAGCCTTACACAAAACTCCAACCACGGGCGGGCACCTTTGTTTCACCTCTCACCCAAGTCTGTTTCACCTTTGGGTGGGTGCCCTCGTACAACCCTCCACCTGAGTTCATCGTCGGACGGGCACCTTCATGCACCCTCCAGCCAATTTCACCATTGGGCGGGCGCCTTCATGCACCGTCCACCTGAATTTACCAACCAATGGGTGAGCGGCTTCGTGCAGTGCTCCACCTGTGCACACAACCGACCAGCGGGCGAGCACCTTTGTGCAGCCCTCCACCTGCATGTTTAACTGACGGGCGGGTGCCTCGTGCATCCCTCCACCCATATCACCAAATGTGGGCAAGTGAGCCTTCGTGCAGCCCTCCACCTATGTTACAACCAACGAGCGGGCATGCCTTCGTGCGGCCCTCAACCCGTATCGTCAACCATGGGTGGGCACGCCTTTGTAAGGCCCTCCACTAATATTTCCAAAGGCGGGTGGGCACGCCTTCATGTGGCCCTCCACCCGTGTCTCCAATCAAACCCGTTCATAACCTCCTGTAGCCTATGCGAGTCTGCCTAGTGGCCAGGTGCATCAACCTGCGGTTCGACAACGCCTCTATGCCTGCTCCTCCACCTGCACTTTGCACCTCGAGCTCATCCAATGACTCGTCCAAATGCTTGTTTGATGATTTGATGTTTGATGTCTCCATCTCATCCATCCATGTGCCTATATAAATGGGCGGTGGCAAGGTCAACTCGTCTGGCCGACCTTCATTCAACTCACCCAGCCGACTCGCCTTAACTTGCATAACTTGCCCAAAGGTTGGGTCGGCCCGCGCATCAAACAGAACCGCCCACCTAAACTTTCCCACATCGCAAGTCCTTCATGTCGGCTCGTGGGTGACTTGCCCAGCTCGTCCCCATGATATAAACTCGCCCAGCCAACCTTCTTCATGCGCATGTCACATCGCACGCATGTGCTCATTTGGTCGCAGCTCGCCTATCTTCGCACGAATGTGTGTCCTGACCATCGCACACACCACAGGTCCTTACATATACCATCTTGTCCTATTAGTCTGGAGTTTACATGCGTGTTGTTGGCATTCTAGTTCTCCAATGCTGGCTTCTATCCACAGTACAAAATAACATAACCTCCACTCTCTCAAGATGGTGAGGGATAAATGTGAATGCCACAAATCAAGCTGAAGAGGTAGTCATGTGGCTTTGATCTTCAAAAAATATTATAATGTTTTTGTTGTTAATTGATTTTATTTGGATGCAGATGATATTCTCACTCATGGCCAACCACCTATTAAGTCTTAAATAGGGAAACATGAAATAAGATTTCTATGTTATGAATAAGTGATCTTTCAGCTTATCTTTGAATGTCCTTGGCACATATTTCCATAAAATCTTGGAGGTCATAATAAACATTTTCCATAAAATCTTGAAGGTAATAATAAACACACGGATTTTGTATCCGATTATCATCAACATCATCCACAAAAGCTTGAAGGTAATAATAAACACGTGGTGTTCGTATTTGATTACATATTTAGGATCATAATTGATATATCTGACACATAACTTGATGTCATACTCAGATTTTCTAGATGGACAGACGAGGAAGGTCGTGGTCGATCACGCCTTTGTAGAACACCTTAGGTTTAATAAGTCATCCTATACTAACAATCAATAATGGCTGATGACTGTGTCAGCCATGACTGTGTATCCCATTACTCATTTTACAGCTTATATTTATGACTGATTTATACAATAGCCATAATATGTCAAGTGAGGTTGCATTTTCAATAAATACTAATGATTGTGTATCCCATTACTAATTTTACAACTAATATGTTCAATTAGACAACTAATATGTTTGTATTTATATGATGTTTGATTTATATAATAACCATGGTAGATCAACTCAGTCTGCGTTTTGAATAATGACTTATGACTTTGTATCTCCTCGATGATTTCACAACTATAATGCCAATTCTTTGTATTTATATTTATTTGTTATCCTATGTTATAATGTCTCTGGCCCCTTTAGACGCCGGATTTCTTATGTGGCGAAGCAAAAAAAAAAATGGCAATGACAGTTATTATCACCAGAGTGGCAGCCTATACCTTCAATAGCATTATTTCTCCACTCATCTGGAAAATAGATGATGTTATTTGGTTAGATGAGAACTGTTAGCTTGTGGAAGGGTAGTTAAATCATATGCAGAGTCTCTTACACAATATTAGTGATCAATTTCAATATCGGAAGAAGACACCCCCTCAATCTCTGCAAACTTTTCTGTGAAGGATTCAAGATGAAGTTGGAAAAGCAAGAGAGTTGATCGATTTCTCTTGAAGGTAGCACCAGTGTATTAATTGCCTCCTTTGCAAGCCTAAACTTTCTACAGAAAGCTGGAGGTGGAAGACAACTTTTGATGAGCACTTTCAAAATCTTCAAACTGACTTCTTTGTCTTTCACAGTGGTCGACAAATTACCTCCGCAACACCGCAACAGGCAAGCCTACTACTTCAAGACAAACCAGACACTAGACTAGTAGGGTTGGAAATTAAATATATAGAAATATGGCTTGAGAGTTGGTTTACAGAAGCACAACGCGATTGGATATTTGTTGTATATGGGATGGGTGGGGCTGGAAAAAAATCTTTTCTCAAAAATGTTTATAACACCTACAAGGTGAGTGGTGTTTTCTATCATGTGATTTGGGTTGCAGTTGCTAGAGTTGCATAGTCGTATGGATTCTAAAAAAAAATTAGACCTCGCTAGTTGTTCCTATAATGATGTTGATGTGTGGAAGATGAACCTATTGGAATGTCTTGGAATGAGGAAATTTTTGGTATTTTGAGACGACATGTGGAGCACAGTCACTCTGAAATAATTGAGAGTGGAATTTGGCGAGAACAAAGGGAGAAAAGTTGTATTTTCTACTCGAAGTAGGGATCTGATTCCATAAATGAATGCATAGCATTCAATGCAAATACAACCACTTCCAAGGGAGGAGGCTTGGGAACTGTTTGTCAAAGACGACGATATTCCTGAGGAGATATAGCATATTTCCATAGTCGTCGTGGAGTGTAAATGGTTTCCCTTGGCTATAATTGTAATAGACTCAACAATGATGGGAAACCGGGTTGTAAATGAGTGGAAGCTTGCATTAAGGCAAATTAAAATAGTGGATTCAAAATTTCCAATTACTCATCCTCGAATTGATGGAGATCTGTATCAACGATTGAGATGGAGCTAAAATAGTTTACCCCATTTTCATTTGAAAACCTACTTCCTATATTGTGTGATGGCTCTAGAGGACTAGTACATTTCTATGCACATGATATCGCACATCTGGAAACTGAAACTAGCCACTAAAAAATGTAGCCTAAAGCTGAAGGAAACGCTTTCCCAACGAGTTTATTGTTGTACCAATAACCCTACTGTAACATATGAAAATCTACATGGTTAATTAAAGAAATATGAAACGTGCAGTATAACCAGTCAAAGAGTTGATCCAACACTCGGTATGCTTGACTGTTCTTAAGTGGACCATCTATTAGCAAGTTAGAATAAAGACTAAATTTGTACCTTGAACTTATAAACAAAAGAAACTTCATTGATTATTGCAATAGAATTACCAAATGATCTTGAGAATCATGAAAAACCACCTCTTCTTGATGAGTAAAACCACGAGGGTTGAATTCATTCATAACTGTTGGCTTTTTTTGTTCTATGTCTTCAATTCCAAGAATATCATCAAATAAAAAGGCAACAACATTTTTTTTTGTTCTATGTCTTCAATTCCAAGAATATCATCAAATAAAAAGGCAACAACATTTTTTTCTTCCCTTCCATGTAAGTCAACAAAAATATCCGTACATTCATGAAAATCTTCAAACACGACATCCATATTGTGTGCATCAAAACTAGTATTTTGCTTATCAAACATTTATAATTTGACGTTTGGTAATTTTGCTTGAGGATTGTCATCTTGATTCTGAGCACTAACAACTCCTATACAAACAACTTTATGCATATATTCATGTCATTTTGATGATCCTCAAATAGAATAAGTAAAACCTATATATTCAGCACCTCATGTAACTCGGGTCTACCTAAAAGTGAACTTTCATGCACTTTAACTAGGACAACATCATTGTGATTTTCAATGGAAAAAAGTTCTTGTCTAGGTAGACAAATTTCATCAAATGTTACCTCACTGCTCAAAATTTTCATGCATTTATTTTCAACAACCTGATCTTGAGGATTTTCTTCTTAACATAAAATATCATAAAAGGAATGGGCTAAAAAACAATTTGAATTATTCAGCTCATACCTTTCGTTGCATATAGATTGACAAGGCTGCAACTTCTCATAAATTTGATGTAATAGGACTTGACAATCAAATTGCTGGTCCATTTCATCTTCAAGTAAAGAAGAGACATCTGCTTGTAGGTGTTAGCACCTAAATATACCTTAGGCTGAAAGAAGGCAAAGTTCAGGGTAACCACAAACCACGCTCAGTCTGGTAGCTAGCCTTACTAGAACAGGAGAGGGCTCTCTCCGTGTCATGCTCAGTGAATAAATAAATAATATGGTCTGAGATGAATTACAATGAATATTGATTTTAGGATAGGTAAATAGATATGGAACAAGAGGCAATTTTTGATAAATGACTGAGTTTTCTGGGATGTATGGGACCAAAGAACATCATGAGCAGAGAACTTAACACAAAGGCACAGATTACTTCGTGATGAAAGACAGGCGGAAAGTCTGGCAATTAAATTTGAAATAATGCGAAATGGAAATATTGTTTAGGAGGGTGAAAAGGGTATAAATACATGAATCCTTTTCAACAGAAGAAGAACACAGAACCTGAAACTTTCCCAAAGGCGGAGCAATAAACATGAACTCTACCTTTTCTTACTTATAAACTTTCACTGCAACTGAATATGAATGAATTGTGAAACATAATGAAATACATATGAAACAGAAAGAAAATACATTTTCTAAACTCACACCACAAGAATCTCATGAACCAGAGCCGCATCCTTTCATTAATTCTCTCTCAAAATGTACAAAGAGTAACTGAGTTTCTCTCCCACAGTCTCCCAGAAATTCCAACCAGCCCCTTGCAAATGGTTGTTCATCACAATAAATAGACTTTGCCATCAAAAAATGGAAAGACCCAAATTTGAGGAGTCTTTTAAATCATTACAAACTGGAAATGAAAAGCCAACCATTAGTGACAGGTGCAACGTTAGAAAAATAACAAAACTGTAGCGTAGATTTTTTGGGTGACTGCTTGCCTTCCTCTTGCCACTTGGATAGAAGCCAACCTT
>APFE031499231.1:99130-114105 GCA_000404065.3 Pinus taeda
AGGAAGGAAGAGACCGAGGGTAAAAAGCCAACAAAATCAAAAGAGAAAAGAAGCATTGAGGCTGTGCATCAAACCCCTTCCTCAGAAGAAGACCATCAAGTATTGTCTGAGAGATTAGTTCACCTTCAGGAACAATCAACTATGGCCAAAAAGAAAGGGAAAGGAAAACGGAAGGAAAAAGACAGTAGTCTGCAATATATAAGAAGAAGCAGTAGGCTTAATGGAAAATGGAGAAAAGCACAAACGAAAGGACCCCATTTTGTTGATTTGGGAGAAGGAACACCTGAACAAACTCCAGCTGGAAGTAGTCCACCTCATTCTGAGCCAAATGTTGAAACTAGTCCTCAAGATGATGACATGAGTCCTTTTCGGCTAGAATTTGAAGTTGATTCTCCTCCGCAGCATTTTTGGGACAGCCCCAGGAAAACGACACCTGAAATAGATCCAAGGCAGCAACAGGTGTATGATTACATAAAATCCTTAGAAAGAACAGCCACGGGTCCCAGCACTTCATCCACTCAGCCTCACATAGCACAAGAAGCCCTAGTCCAATCGTTGAAACAAGAAATATTTGAGTTGGAGGTTTTAAATCGAAATATTAAAAATGAAAATGAAGCACTCAAAGAGCAGAGAAGACTGGACAAGATTATCCATGACAACACTATGCTACACCTGGGACTATGGCACAAAAAGAACAGAAAATTGAAGAAGAAATGCAAGAAGATAAGTAGAGCACTGATTAATCTTAAATTCAGATGTTTGATGAAGAAGCCCAGGATGTTAGCAGCACAACGAAAGAGAGGAAGAGGGTTGGATGTACTAGCAGAAGCTTCAGAACATATGATTTGAAGGGGAGATAGTCAAAATTTTGGTTGCATGAGGACATGCGACACCTTCATAGTGGGGTATGTTGAGTCCCAAACTTGCATCTTTCCTACACCTTTTTCTAGCTTCTTCCCATTCATCTGAACCTCCTAAGTCATCAGTATCATTGCATATTAGTTAAAAAAGGGCATTTAAAGTGGTTTCTTGACTATGTGTTTGTGTTGCTATTTGAACTAGATTTTTGTTTATAAGCTGCGGAATCATGTCACTTTCCGCAGCCAGCCCAACTTTCCATAGCTGTTTTGTCAAAGTCTATTGCAGGTGTCTTCAAGTGAATCGAGCCACATGGGCAAGTTGCAAACTACGTGGACATGGACCGAGTCCTATTGGCTCAGTCGAATTCATCAGAAGAGGCCATAGTCAACAGTGGGCAAAGCAGTGGTAAACTTAAGAGTCCTACGGTGATAAAACTCTGTTTTTCACCACGTGAAGCTTTGCGTGGTTGTTCCTAGATCTCAGGGGACAATTTAACACCTGTGGACTGCTCCATGAACCGGATCCAACAAACACCCTCCAAAGATTGAATCTTCACAGCAGCCATAATGCTAAATCTCGGGACGTGGTTGTTTACGTGTCTTTTATCAGCGCAGAGTGTAAGAAAACAGTTATGTCATCCTTTGTTATAAATAATGCGTTCTCATAGACATATTAGCTAGATTTTTGGTAATGTATTCTGACTGTTAACGAGCCCACTGTGCCGTAACTTTATCTCTGTGTTATGACTGCATTTTAATACATGAGAAGACTCTGTTTCTGAGCTCAATTCGTGGTTGATCATTGATTGTCCGAGGATTGTGCAGAGGGCCCCTGCACAAGCCGAGGTCTTGTTTATTACTGTAGAGTTTCATGCTTTATTTCTTTATGTTCCTTATGCCATAATCATTCACTTGTATATATATCACATTTCTTATGGTATTAACGTTTGATATTTGTCCATAGCTTTTCATGTTTTATATGCTGTTAACTGATCAGTGCTTTTATTTCATATTACAATAGGCAGCCTGGGCATTTGCACATAGTTTTCTAATGACTAATGACATGGAATTATTCTTTTCCTTCTGCTGATTCATTTCCTTTAGTTTTTAGTTCCAGCACTGTGTTATTTATTTCAGTTTTTCTCATTTACTCTTCTGCAAGATAGATATTAAACTACTCATGTCATTTTCAGTTACCTCCTAAAGCCAGAGTGAGTCGAATGGTTAGGGTTTGAAGTATGGATGCGTAGTTTGATATTAATTTATTTTTCTGCAAGTTAGTTATTGAATTTCTCATGTCATTCTCAGTTACCTCCTAAAGCCAGAGTGAGTCGAATGGTGGGGGATTGAAGTATGAATGCGTAGTTTGATATTAGTTTATTTTTCTGCAAGTTAGTTATTGAATTGCTCATGTTCATCTCATTACCTCCTAAAGCCAGAGCGAGTCGAATGGTGAGGGATTGAAGTATGAGTGTGTAGTTTGATATTAGTTTTATTTTCTGCAAATTAGATATCAGCTTGCTCAAGTTGTTTATGATTACCTCCTAGAGCCAGAGCGAGTCGAATGGTGAGGGGTCAGAATATGAGTTGATGTAATGTGATTTTAGTGTACTTTGCTTACATTTCTTGGATTTCTTTGAGTTCAATTTTTCTTATATTTTCATGGCAGCAAGGATACTGGGTTTCCTGGTCACTAGCTCACTGTTGTTTAATTAGAATAGTGGCACATTTTCACTCTCTTTCAGGAATTAGTTTCATCATTGCATGTTTTAAAACTTTTTTTTTAAAGTTTGAAGTTTTGGAAATCATTTTAAAGGACATCATTGCCTTGAACATTTATATCATACTTGTCTTTTATAATTTCCATCTCACATTAGGGAATTAACAGAAATAAACCCAAAACAAAAAAAAAACTCAAAAAACGACAAAAAAGTAAGAAATAGGTTATCTTGCACATATAGTGCGCCGCACTTCAACAGTTTACGAATCCTGGATTGACAATTAATACAGCAATTTAGGACACTCTAAATTGACCAAACAATATGCTAGTCTCCTAAATCCTAGATAACATCCTTGGTCTCTTGAGGGATCCTATGGGTTGGTTTATCAAACAATAGATAATATGAAGGAGCCATTAAGTGATTGATCTAGTTGGATATTGGTGGCCACCTGCTTATTCCACCTAGACCTCCAGTGGGTTTCATCTGTTTCTTTGTTTATTGCAACATTTACTATTTTTAGTAGTTTTTTCAGGTCCTAAATTTTTGGAGTAGTTTTGACCCCCTAAACAACATTTTTTCGAGGTCCTCAGTAGGCCCATGGCCATAGGTTGGGGCCTACCACAAATCCTGTAGTACTCAAAGAGATCTTTCCAACAAGGTATCGTACAAGCCAAACGGAGACAATATGACGAAGTTATGACCTGGGGAAGTTGGCTGCCCAACTAACCCCACTGGGGCCCACAAACTCTTGGTGTTCCATCTCCTGGGGTTAGGGTTTTCCCTTGTTGTTCGATAATCAATATGCCTTTGTGTCTCATTGTAACACAATTCAAAGGCATGTAGGTGTGACATCTCTTCTCAGTGATAAGCTACCATCGCCCAAACTAGTTTTATTTCCATTTTGTTTGTAAGCATATTTCAATATGTGATATTAATAAAATGAAGTTTTATTTCTGTTGCATCTTTGTATTTATGGTTATATCTATAATTTGTTGCGTTTCTGTTTAAGTTCAGATCAGTGGTATCAGAGCGATCTTCTCTTTCTATGTTTTTCTTTGCATGTCCCCAACGAGGTCAGGATATAAGGAGTTAGGGCTCGAACTGGTCGAAACTTTGCAAGACCAACCTTGCAAATCTCTATGGCCTCCCATGGTGGAAGAGAAGAAAGACGAGGGGGCAAGATATTCTTTCAAAATCTTGCTTGAAGAAGCCCTCAAGCGATAGAGGAATGGGATGTTGGACAACTTTGCCGATATCCTTCAACAACTACCTAAAGGTGATGCATCTTCTTCCAACAACTACTTTGGAAGTGCCACACGCTTTAAGGTACACATAAAATTTGACATCCCCATATTTGAAGGTCAGATAGATGCAAACGTCATAGATAAATGGTTAAATTTACTAGAAGGGTATTTTTCTATTCATGATTTTTCTAGCTAGGAAAAGAACTTTTTCACTTCTCAAAGCTGCCCCCCATGTTAAGGATTGGTGGGAAACCTACTGTGAGAAGAAGGATGAAATTACACCCTCACTATTTTCAGCCGCACACACTTGGAATTCGTTTTTGGATTCCATTAAGGCGTAGTACTATCCTATTAGGAGCTATGAGGATATATACATAAATTGGACCACACAGCAGTAGGGAAGGGACCAAGACATGCCAGAGTTTACCAATGTTTTTCACACTCTTCGCATGGGTTTGGGTATCAAGGATTTTGAGCGACATTTGGTACTCAATTAGTGTGACTGCCTACAAGGGTACATCCAGGATGAGATGGATTTCTTGGATATCTCCTCACTTGGCACGATGTACCGATACACTGTCAAGATTGAGTAGAAGTTTAAACAAAAGAAGCAAGACTTTGGATCTGTGAATCCGGAGTAACGAAAATGTGCCACCAAATCATAGAACAAAGGATAAAGCCAAGGTAGGGTGATCCAGGAAAAACACCGAAGCCGCAAGAAAATAACAACACCACGAAGACAAAGAAGGACACATGAAAATTGTGTGAGTTCCATAAGAGCTCCACTCACAAAACGAGTGGGTGTCGGGCCAAGTAGTCACTGGTGGTTGAGCTGAAGGCTTTCGAATCCGACGCATGTTTTGACTCTGAGTCAGAACCTGACAAGGGGAATGACAAAGGGAAGAAGATCATTGATGCGGAGTCCAGTGTCACTGTGGCCACCACCAAGATCCAGAAGAATGAGCATGGAGATCCAGAGGAGGGGGAACACCTCTTCCACTCACAGATGTGGGTGAAGATTTCTCTGCTACGGCTCATTGTCGACAGTGGGAGCCAAACGAACCTCATTTCAATAGAGTTCATGAAGCGGTTGGGCCTACCGAATAAGTTACATTCGTAGTTTTACACCATCGGGTGGCTTCACCAAAGACAAGATCTTTGCATCAGCCAGTAATGTTTCCTTCCCTATTGCATCAAGCCCTTCACGAATGAGGTACTCTATGATGTTTTCCCTCTTGAAGTCTATGATGTATTATTAGGAAAACCATACTTATGGAAGTGGAATGTTGTATATGAGTCTAGACCTCGCTCTATGATTATTAGTTTGGGCAATAAGTTGTACAGGATACCGGAGGTAGCCTCGCCTACCGCCATCTCTTTGATAACTGCAAAGAAATGCAGTAAGATAATTTCATAGACCAGGAAATTCATTTTCCTTATGGTTCGCCCTCAGGGAAAGAAGAATATTATGGCCATGGCTTCTAGAAAGATATCCTCCACACAACAGTAGCAGATGGACAAGGTCGTGGAGGAATACAAGGACATTTTATCCTCACCTATGGGGGTGCCTCTGCACTGTCAGGTCAAGCACTCCATCGATTTGATCTTGGGTGTGACACTAGCCAATGGAACGATCGATTGATGCTATGTTCTAGAGAATGATGAGATCAAGAGGTAGATTCTAGAGTTTTTGCAAAAAGGGAAGATCAAGCCAATCTTATCACCCTGTGGGAGCCCGATTGTATTGGTACATAAGAAGTATGGGACCTGGAGACTTTGTATTGACTATCGGGTGTTGAACAAGATCAATGTATGGAATAGGTACCCAATCCCACAAATTAATGACCATATGGACCAACTTAAGAGGGCCAAATATTTCAACAATATTGATTTGAAGTCCAGTTATCACCATGTGCCTATCGAACCCTCTGATGTGTGGAACACTGCCTTCAAATCCAAGGAGGGCCTTTTCGAATGGTTGGTCATGCCTTTTGGGTTGATGAATGCCCTGCAACCTTCATGAGATTGATGGACGACATCTTGCATCCCTTCAACAATGCATTCGTGGTGGTTTATTTATATGACATTTTGATCTTCAACCAGAGTGGGGAAGAGCACCTCCACCATATTTGTTAGGTCCTCCAAACCTTGCGACAACATAGGTTGTGTGCCAATTAGGAGAAATAGACTTTTGGCATGACCTAGGTTCAATATTTGGGGTACATCATTGATGAGAAGGGTGTGCATGTGGACCCAACTAAGATACAAGTAATTCAGGATTGGCCAACCCCAACCACTCTAAAAGGGCTCTGCAGCTTTTTGGGTCTTGCCAATTTTTATTACAGGTTCTTGTTGGGGTTCTCTCATATCAATTGGCCTTTAAGTCAAGTCACCAAGGGTGAAGAAAAAGCAAAGTTTTTTTGGTCTGAAACCTAACAGAAGGCATTCTCCGAATTGAAGAATCTCCTCTACTCTACAATAGTGCTCACATTACCAGACCTGCAACAACCATTTGAGATTGATACAAATGCCTCCGACTATGCTATTGATTTAGTTCTTACTCACCAAGGGAATCCAATGGCTTACCATAGTGAGACACTTTCAAACACAGTTCAAAATTATCCCACCTATGACAAAGAAATTATTCCATTATGAAATCCTCTCGTCAAAGGAAGCATTACATTCTTGGGAAGGAAACAATTATCCGCACAAACTACCAACCCTTGCAATTCATACAGACACAAGGGAAGTTGTAGAACAATCACCACTACAAATGGTTCACATACCTGCAACAGTTCCATTTAAACATTAATTATAATAAGTTCAACACCAATAATGTTGCAGACTACCTCAACCAACCACTAGTCATGGTGCTGATCACTATGCTCAATTCCTATGGGCTCGAGACTTCGGGATGGCCGCATATTTATAAGAGCGATCCATAATTTAGAAGCACATACCAAACACTCCTGGAAGGTAAGCAAGTTCCAAATCTTCACCTCCAGGGTGCACTGTTATGCCACCTGGGACACATCCATGTTCCTGCAAGCGAGGATGCCATGATGATTTGGGATGCACACTACAGTCAAGTCGCTCGACATTTCAGAGTAGAGAAAATAGTGGTAGTACTACAGAAGTATTTTTATTGGCCAAACCTTTGTTTAGATGTTGGGAGGTACATTTGATCCTGCACTGCTTGTGTCATTTCCAAAACAACCATCAAGAATAAAGGCCTGTATACCCCTCTGCCTACTCTTAGTTGACCTTGGGAATCCATCTCCATGGATTACATGTCAAGCCTTCCTTCTACTGAGCACGACAACGACTGTGTTTTTGTGGTCATTGACATATTCTCTTATATGGCTATTATGGTGGTCTGCAAGAAGAGTATCACAACAGAGGCCACTACTAAGCTCTTCTTTGAGAGAGTGTGGGTACACTTTGGGATCCCACAGTCCATTGTCTCATATCGAGACAAGATTTCTAAGTGAATTTTGGTCAAGTCTCTGGTTAATGTTGGATACCAAACTTACTGAGTCCACGATTTTCCATCCCCAAACTAATGGACAAACATAGGTCGTCAACATGATGATCGTGCACATCCTGCACATGTATAACTCGAAGCATCTACACACATGGGATAAAATCCTCCCCTATGCCTAGCAGAACTACAAAATAGCTCTCCATAGTTCGACAGACCACAAATCCTTTTAGGTAGGTCTGGGATTTCAGCCATTATGTCTCATTGATGTGGCCATACCATTTGTAGCCCCTTAGGCAGATTTGGCTCACGTCCAATCTGAAGCCGATAAGGCTAACAACTTCATTGAGTAGATTCAACACATCTACCAGTAAGTTTATGATATATTGGACAAAGCCAATTATAAGTACAAGTAGTGCCATGATTAGCATCGGGTGCCGCACAAGTTCCACGTGGGTGATAAAGTTTGGCTACATTTGCAGGAGGAGAACCTCACTAGACCCCACTGCAAGCTTTGCCCACTCCAATATGGGACATACACCATCACCAAGAGTATAGGTGACAATTCCTTTGATCTCAACATTCCACCTTTCCTTGGCTTGCACCTAATGTTCAATGTAGATTGTCTGCTACCATACTTTCCACCTTTGTTGGACACATCAGGCATTGCAGAACAAATCACACCAATCAAGCTAAACCCAGACTACATGGAATAAGAAACAACTAATTAGATCATGGACACATAGATCAAGAACAGTCACCAAGGATCCACTATATCAGGTTGTCAAAGTAGGCCAACTCCTTCACCAAGGAAAGTGGTTCACCAGGGACCAGGTTCAACAGAAATTTCCTCACCTAATGGAGGTCCTACATGCAATGGGACCATTGATTCCTAAGGAGGGAGGAATGATCCAAGAGGGTATTGGTGGCCATCTGCCTATTCCACCTAGACCTCTAGTTGGTTTCATCGGTTTCCTTATTTATTGTAACATTTACTATGTTTAGCAATTTTTTAGGTCCTGAACTTCCAGAGCAGTTTTGACCCCCTAAGAAATGTTTTTTTGAGGTCTTCTCTACTACGAATGTTGTAGAACTCATAGATATATTTCCAACAAGTTATCGTACGTGCAAAACAAAGATGATACGACCAAGTTATGACCCCGGGAAGTTGGCTTCCCAACTAACCCCAACAGGGCCCACAAATTCTTGGCGTTCCATCTCCCAGGTTTAGGGTTTTCACTTGTTGTTCAATAATAAATAGACCCTTAAGCCTCATTGTAACACAATTTAGAGGCATGTATCCACCACATCTCTTCTCAAGGATAAGCTACCATCATCTGAGCTAGTTTTACTTCCATTCTGTTTGTAAGCATATTTCAGTATTTGATATTAATGAAATGAAGTGTTATTTATGATGCATCTTTGTATGTAATTTATTGTGTTCATATTGAAGTTTAGATAAGTGATTGTAGATATCATTGTTGGGCATGGAATCCCCCCCCAAGGCATGTTTTGGGACTTAAAGCCCAAGTTTTGACCAAGTCTTTTGTAAAAACTCCGGAAATTATGGACGTGGAGAGCGAAGTTATAATAGAGTAACAAGGTTGTCCACCCTTGTTTTTGTAATGTAATATCGGCTTGATAGACCTACCCACGGTCCGCGAACCATGGGATTGTATAAATAGAGCGAGGCTCTAAGAAGTGAAGACAAGAAGGAAGCATGATAAGTCTAAGAGATGGAGTCGAAGTGTAAGGTGTGTTTTTGGGTCATAGAGTAGGAGAAGGCTCTACTACTGAGTGCACAGAGGCCTAGTAGTTCGCAGCTGAGTGCGCGGACCCCTTCAACTGAGTGCACAGGGAAGGTCGAGTCTGTAACTGTTGAAGAATTAATAAAGAGAAGTTTACCATATTAAGGTGTATCTTTTCCTATTTTAATGTATGATTAGGTTTAAATTGCAAGTGTATTGTTTATTTCATTGCGTGACCTCTTATGAATGTGTTGTAAAAATAAATATAATGTAAGACATCCATTTATGCGAAGATAATTGACCAGGCATAGGAAGATAAGTAAGATCTCAGGTGCGACTTAGGGGAATAGCACAGAGAGCTGCTTCGGCAGCACGAAAGCTCCACAGCCCTTGGTACGGGCTACATGAAGGCAAGTATATCAAGGCGTGAAGACCTGGGAAGTGCGTGAAGGGAATAACTGGTGGATCAGTTCAAACTCTCAGAGATCTCAAGGGTGCGGAAACTGGGTTCCAGCACCCCCCCCATACTACTTCATGTGAGACCTCAGTCCGCGCTCCATAGACTGTTGCCAAAAGGGCTAGTAGTACAGGGATTTGTTTGGCTAATTAACTTTGAACCTGGGTCAAGCCCCAACAAACCAACAAATAGTTCCATTTCCAAGAATGAGATCTGCATAGAGATGTTCGATGTCGTATCACTGGAATCTAACAAAGAAAGGAATTGAAGATTGGTTGGACAGAGAGATTCACGAGTTCGTGGTGCAAGAAAACAAGAATATGCGATTATCAAAGGAATAGTGGTTAGACTGCTACTTATATATAGAGATCCATGAAATTTTCTTTGCATCTTTCCCCACTGAGCTATACGAGTGGATCACGAAGCTAGCAGAAAACCAAGGAAGGTGTAAGCTCGACAAACCTATTGTGTGGACTCCAAAATTGGTGCGCAGATTGGAAGCATCGAAGAATAAGGTTGCACGCACTGTCGATGACTGGCTCGATCGAATCATAGGAGGATTCATCACCGAGTTCACGGTATATACCTCAGTTAGCTATAGCGAGGCAGAACGACGCTTCCTTAGAGGGCCGCAAGGTAAGTACGTTAAATCTTTGAACACTTGGATTAAAATTCTACTATGTGAAAAATGGGTTATGCAAAAAATTGATGTTTGGGGCTACGTGAAGTGGGAGAATCTACAGAAATGAAGGTAGTACAGAACTAAAAACTAGCCCCTTGATTTCACCTCTGCAACGGGGCGAGGAAGAGCTCGTGAAGGTATCATCAAGAAGTGCAATCAATTTGATAAAGTAGAGGATTTTGCGCATACCACCACCACCCATACCGCCGCTAGTTTCACCGTCTTCACCCCCATCTTCGCCCATACCACCTCCGCCACAACTGCGAAGCAATATAGCGACCGCAATAAATTTTCCATTGTTCAAGGGAGTAGGAAATGAAGATCCAGACCAATTTTGGTTCGTGATAAAAGCTATATGGGAAGCGCAGGAAGTCATGAATGACAATATAAAGAAGGCAATTGGTCAGTGCTCTGTAGGGTCACGCGCTGACCTGGTACACTAAGCATTCCAATGACAATCCGAATGCGAGGATCGTGGATATCCAAGTTGCACTAAACAAAGAATTTAGCAGGCCAAAGTCAGAGGCCAGTTGATCATTGGGTTCAAGGAAATCACAATGGTACCAGGCGAGACCCCTTGGGAGTTGGATCAGAGACTGAAGTGCAAAATTCACGAAGCTAACATGACGTTGACAGATGGATAACACCGTGAATGGTTTGTAGCATCGTTAATGCCGCATCTAAAGAAGGCGGTGTCACAACAAAGGTTGACCACTAAGGCTGAGGCCTTGGAGGTCACGATGAGATTGCACAAAACCTCAATACAGGATCCAAACTTGGGAGTTTAGCAGATTCACGTGTAGTTGAAAACCTTGTGCCTTGAGATGCAAAGCTTGAAACAAGAAAAGACAGCTCACCCAGAAGTGCACGATGAGGCATGGTGCGTAAAGTGCAAGGGTCAGGGACATGACAAGGACCACTACCTGGTATTTGCAAATTACCTCGCGGGATGAGGACCAATGCCATTAATACCGGAGGCACAAGCAGGACCGAGCACGGTGCCTGCATTATGGTGAAAGATTTGTTAGATAGGAGGAAAGCATGCTACAGATAATTGCCATTTATTGCAAAAGCACATGCAGAATTCACAATAGTTGTTCTATAATCTTTGTAGATCAGCGGGACATGATGAGTGCACCTGTAGAAGTTATGAGCTGATGATGGATCAGACTCCTAGCTATAGAGTTCAGGCCAAAACGCGGCCCCTTAACTAGAACCCAAGGATGGCACGAACTAGATTTCAAGGGCACAGACGAGGCCGAGGTGGAGGAGGACCAGGAAGAGATTGCAGACAACTGATATGTTACAATTTCGGAGGGCTAGGATATTATGCCTGCGATTGTACAAATCCAACACGGCCATCATGTTTGTATTGTACATTTTTATATCATGAGATAGAGGATTTTCCCACACTGATAGCACGGTTGTGTGATAAAGGAGCACTCCAACCTCCCCCAACTCAAAACCTGCAAATGATGAGATCTGAGCTGTGAGAGGAAGACCCCAATGTAAATATTATGCTCTGAAGTGGAATTACGACAGAGGATGACAAAGGCAAGAAGCCTAAAGATAGTACTTGGGTTCACAAGGCTCCAATGAAGGAACCAAAGTTTGATTTGGAGCGCGCTAAGGAGACCTTCATGGAAGCCAAGAAGAGCTTCACTGATGCCTCCACTTCAGGAAGTAAAGATAGACTGGAACCAGAAATGGATCCATCGATGCTCACCACGTTCCTGGAAACATGCATGAAGCTGCTACATGACAACAAGGCTATAAAGGGGCTGCAGGAACTCATAAATAGATGCGTTGGGACCGCGCAAGGAGAACCCATGTAGTTTGGAATCTCAGAAAGCACACAACATGAACGGGAAGGGAGATGAGATTGACCGTGTAGATTGGAGAATATGAGATGGACCAAGTGATTCTAGATCTAGGATCGGATGCGAATGTCCTGCTGAAGTAGACATGGGAGCGCATGGGAAGACCTTCACTGCAATGGTCTCCTATCCAAATGCGAATGTAGAACCAACAAAATATCCTACTAATGGGGCGATTGCAGGGAATCACAATAGATATCGAAGGAGCAAGTGTGCTAGCAAATTTTGAAGTTATAGAGATTGTTGATGACAAAAATCCCTACCCCATGCTATTAAGAATAGATTGGGCCACTGACATGAATGGGGTGATCAATCTGAAGAAGCGCAAGATGATTTTTGAGAAAAAGTCTCTGCGCGTGGTTGTACCTTTAGACCCTGTAGAAGGATAGCGCTACATAGAGCTGGTGTGCGACTACGACAACGATGATGACTTGGACTGCATCTACAAGATAACCGCACGAGAGAAAGACTGAGTGAATCCAACCGAGGATGGACGAATCTCATGGGAACATGAAAGATCATGCACATCAGATTCGAATGAGGAAATAAAATGATGGCAGAGCCAGTTACACAAGGTAACCACACTGAACTGTAACATGATGACGAGATCGTTGTGCTGTGTATTAATGGAGGTGAGGGATCTACCTATGTATGATGGGTTAAGTGAAGTAGATGACATCCTAAACAGATTTGAAAGAGAAGTGCTAGAACAACAACATTTCAAATCTTTGAAATGGGTACTACACGCTACACTTGCAAAGTGGTGGGGTATGCACCAAAGAATTTTTGAGGATTAGCGCAAATGTAGAAGGATGATGCACATGCGATTTGGGAAGCCTCAGATGCGATTGGTGGACAAGGTTGCCCGACGAAACGGTCCGTGCACCCACCTATCATGATGGATGTAGGGATATGGTGTGAAACCTACTTGAAAGCATGCAGTCTTTTGAGTTAGTAGATACGGTCAGTAAGCAGCTGTGGGTAAGGCAATGGTGTGAACAACCCCTCCAGTGGAACCATAGAGTATGGAAAGACCAAGTGCGTAGAAAGTTATCCATGTAGAAGCCTTTAACGGAATATGCAAAGCACTGAACATGGTCCACAATGCGAAGCAGACTGACTGGGACTTGAGCGGATTGACTGGGACCTGCACGTACCAACTGTTCTATGGACTTATAGAACTGTGTGCAAGAGTTGGACCGTGCAGGCACCGCCGAGGCTGGAGTATGAAGCAAACAATGTAAGCCCCATAAAGCATGAAATGGCTAGTCCGCGCATGACAACATCGGTAGATATGACAGTTCGCGGAACCTTGGAAGAAGAAACCAACAAGGCAATTTTAGGCTCCAAGAACTTGAGAAAGAAAGGGTGCGATTAAGGAAGAAAAGCGCTTTGGTAGAAGCAGAAGTCAAGAAGCTGGAGGAGGAGATAAAGGAAGATTTTATTGATAAGAAGACCAGGGTGACAAAACAAGGTGTGCATGATCACGCTGACAAGTTTGAGGACTATTGCCACAAATTGATTAGTCTAATGCCTTGGCTTGGTCCACACATTACTAAGCGAATCAACCAGGGTGGCGCGTTGTAGATGATTAAATGCGTGATGCCGCCAGTAACAATAAAAGGTGGATGTTTTCTAGGAAAAGTGATGGATGTCTGTGTTAATGTCAGTCTTTGAAGCCTTCCACCAGTGATCAAACATGCTCTTACAGAATGATTTTAGGGTGTTAAGGTCAAATTTTGTCATTTCAGTGAGTCTTCAAGTAAAATTTGGTCACTGGGTATTAGGTCTAGGGTTTTTTTCACTCCTTCCAAAGTCTTCCAAGTATTGGTCCATGTCACCATTCAACTTAGTATACCATCATTCAAAGAGTTTTCATCATCATTTCAGGTTCCAATGGGTCATTTTACACCTTGTTCGTGTTTTAGTTGTACTGGGTAAGGCTCATTTCCCTCTCCTAGGGTTTTGAAGGTAATTTCTCTTGGATGGTCAAATAATCAACAAAACTTGTATCCTGATGCTCATTCACCTTCCCCTATCCTAAATGTACCTTCTTAAGCACTTCCCATCACTGATATCTCTCAAATTCATCATTTTCCCACAAACCCTATCTTAGATATCATTTTTGGGATTCAACTGCGTTAAGTAAGTCATTCAAACGTATGACCATTTCCATGAGAGGTAGTCATAACTGACTAATTTCTCATGATTTTTGAATAGTTCACTTAGCACTCATTGCATCGGGTGATGCTCACAGGGGTGAAGAAGTGGGATTGAAACTAGTGAAAATTGGAGAACGAATCACATAGCATCAATCATCACTTCCGGGGCTTGCACCCGGTAACCAGGACTTCCCAGGAGGTCACCCATCCCAGAACTCCTCTGGCTTAAGCGCGCTTAACTGTGGAGTTTTTCCACAATCAAGCCCACTTAGCTTGCTACCCCATTTGCAAAACCTTAGCAAGTATTGTGCCTCATGAACCATTCAAGTTAGAGATCCCTTGACTCTTTTTTTGAATTTAAGTATGGGGGATTACGCAGTGCATTATATTAGATATCATTTTGGGATTCAACTGCGTTAAGTAAGTCATTCAAACGTATGACCATTTCCATGAGAGGTAGTCGTAACTACTAATTTCTCATGATTTTTGAATAGTTCACTTAGCACTCATTGCATCGGGTGATGCTCACAGGGGTGAAGAAGTGGGATTGAAACTAGTGAAATGTGGAGAACGAATCACATAGCATCAATCATCACTTCCGGGGCTTGCACCCGTAACCAGGACTTCCCAGGAGGTCACCCATCCCAGAACTCCTCTGGCTCAAGCGCGCTTAACTGTGGAGTTTTTCCCACAATCAAGCCCACTTAGCTTGCTACCCCATTTGCAAAACCTAGCAAGTATTG
>APFE031499239.1:0-24338 GCA_000404065.3 Pinus taeda
GCTTTCAAAACAAAGCAAGAGATGTATGAATGGCTAGTTATGCCTTTTGGCTTAACTAATGCTCCTGCCACTTTCATGAAAATTATGAATGATGTACTCAGGCCTTTTATTGATGATTTTGTAATTGTATATTTAGATGACATTCTTGTTTTCAATCAAACATGGGAAGAACATTTGAAGCATGTAAAGCACACTCTAGATGTTTTGAAAAGAGAAAATCTCTATGTGAAATTATCAAAATGTGAGTTTGGCAAAACATATTTAAATTATTTGGGTCATATTGTAGGGGGTGGTGATTTGAAGATAAATCCCTCTAAGGTTGAAGTCATTGTGAACTGGCCTAAACCCAAATCTGTTGCAGAAGTTAGGAGTTTCCTAGGAGCAACACAATATTGGAGAAAGTTTATTTCTAACTTTTCTTTTATTACAGCTCCATTACATGCTTTAACAAGATTGAACAAGGTGTTTCAGTGGGGAGGCAAGCAGCAAAAAGTCGTCGACACCTTGAAAGAAAAAATTAGTATAGCAATAGTACTAGCATTGCCAGATCTTCGACCATTTGAGATTGAAACAGATGTTAGTGACTATGCCATGGGAGCAATGTTGATGCAACACGGTAAACCCATATGTTATCATTCTGAGACATTTACTTTTGCAGTGGTTAATTATCCCACATATGATAAATAATTGTATGCTTTAGTACGGAGTGTGAAAAAGTGGAAACATTACCTAATGGGCAAAGAAACAATCATACATACAGATCATCAACCACTTCAATATTTGCAATCACAAAATCAAGACATTATAGGTGGATGGGCTTTCTACAACAATTTCATCTTGTCATCAGATATAAGAAGGGCATACACAATAAGGTTTCAGATATGTTATCCAGACCAATCATAAATGCATCCACTAATAGTTTGATGAGCCCATGATGGGCCAATTGATTTGGAATTCCTTCATTCAATTTTGTACCGTATTCAATTAGTGACTGAAGAAGAAAATAGGGAATTATCCGTTTCATAGCTGGAGCTAAATCAATTCCATGTCTTAGCTCACACAGCAACCTGAAATGATAACCATAGATGATGTTAAATCTTCCTTCACAGGTAATGTACTTCATGATTTGGAAACTGACTTCACTCTAGAGAGGAGGCAAGCTGGTTGTCCTGACCCAATTTTTGTCTTCTACAGGATGTTCCTCGGGCAGAAAGAATGCTTTCTTGGCAGTTTGGCCCAATGACCTCGCTTCTTTGCTCCAAGGGAGCCCTAATGGTAGACCAGTAACTCGACTGATGAGCTCAGGGGTAAGTTTTAGGGTCAAACCCCTAAAACTAACTATGGCATGTATCTTTGATTGATGTCTCAGGGACATTAAAAATTCCTCAGCTATCTCCTCATTATGACCCTGAATTTTTTCAAAGAAGGACATCCAATTGGCTCGTGTGAAAATGTCCACCACCTCAGGATCCTCGTGCAATTTGCTGGAGTCCGAGGGTTCTTTCCTTATGAACCCCCCTGGCATGGTGAGAGTGCTCTTTTTTATGCTTTGGTCAGAAAAGGGAATGTTGTTTATGGTTTCCCCCTGGACTCAAGAAAGAATTTCTCGGCTGTTCACTATCAATTAGCAACAATTCCCTGGTTTTAAGACTGTTGTTACCCAAAACTCAGCTACCTGTTTATGAAAGGAAGAATTTTGTTTCTACAGATAGAGTATAGAGACCAAGTTTTCTTCTCATCACACATACAGATATACAAATTTAAAAATACACAGACTAGCCCTCACAGTAGCACATATCTTCCCTACAGGAGAATTAAAACAAAAAAACAGGAAACGTGGAGGAGACTCTTGATGCAGAAACAATAGGGAAACCCAGTGCAATACACAGGCAAACATTTTTCTTCCAATTAACAGGCAGATTTTTCTGATTCCCCAATCTAATTCCATTCAATTTACCACCTTTTCAAAACATACCATGCATGGAGGAGTGTTTTGAGCCTACCTCGTTTGGAGCTCCTAATTCGACGAAGAAAAATCCCAGGCTTCCCTGCTTTGGAAAGCTGTACAATACTTCCTGTAAGACTCTTCCTATAGAAGACCCCCTGGTTCCTATAGAATGTCATTGCGCCTCTGAGCAAGCCCGATACGCGAGAAATTCTCAAAAACAGATAGAAAAACCAGTGGAGGATGACTGGAAAACAATTTTTGGAAGCAGAGGACGCGTACTCCAGTCGAGGACGTTGCAAGTGAAAAATGAACAGAAGGTGGTGTGAGTTTCAGCGGAGCATCTTTTAATTTCGGCGTGATTCGTGGTGAGGGAATTAGGTGGCCGGATCGGACCGTTGATCTGACATTACAGCCATAATTCCTCTGCGTATTTCTGACCGCCATCATCTCTCCTCTGTTGTTAACCGCTGCCACCACTACCAGTCCCAACGATTTTTCCTTGAATGGACACTCCAAACGTGTTGGCTGCGCATCTCGTCGGTGATTTTGAATGTAACTAGGCTCGTTCGGATCTCGCGAGGCTATATAATTGGCTAAGGGTGGCCAGTTGACTGGCCACCAATTCCACTCAATCTAAACCATTTCCATAGGCATGCAACTTTTGAAATATAGTTTATGAAATTGATGAATGAGTTTAGGCACTTACCTGTGTGGTCACAGCTACGTTATGTAGATTTCGGGTCTTGGAACCACTCCTTCATTTGCTGCTGCTTCATGCACGGGTATTGGAACCCATTCCTTCATTCGTTGATGCTGCATGCACAGGTTTTGGAACCCATTAATTCATTTGTTGATGCTGCATGCACAGATTTTGGTTGGCTTCAGCTGCTAACGATATTTCCACGTTCAAGATGAGCACTTTGCATGTTTCCTTTGTCGTTTTCGGCTGTCCCTGTCTCCAAAGTATGTCTTCCAGAGGGATCACCTACTATAGGATTCCTGTAGGATGTCCTATAGCTGCTTATCCTCCTGGGATGCCAGCTAACGAGTAGGGATATACTGTTGATGAGGGATGTGGGTGATGAGGAGTCCAGATGGAGATTGACAGGTAGGGTAAGTGAAAAAAATTGCTCTTGATTTGTCAATAAAAGGTTTTGCTAGCAGTATGAAGAAAACAAGGTTTTATGTGTGTGACTGTGCAGGAACAAGTAAAAGGATGAGTGCAATGGAGTTGTAAAGAGATGAAACAGGGTGTCATGTGGTGATGGATGGAAATAGGGGTGCTTATAGATCTAACAGGCAGGTTTCAGCCTTCAAATTCTCTCCCAAGAACAATTTTGGCCTGTCTGATGGGTCTACAGGAACTTCCTGTAGAAGCTACAGAAGTTCTTGTAGAAGGCCCATAACTTCCTGTAGAAGGTGAAATCGTGACCCGAATGTGATCAAATCTTAGGAAAGGGGAGTGGTCATGGAGGAAGTGCTTGTGAGGGGTGCTTGCAGCCTGAAGTTGACCTCTGTCCTTGTTTTGTGTGACCCCCCTAACCTGCAGTGTCTTCCCTGCACCCTGCAATTATTCAACATAAGTTAGGTCTATTCCTTGTTTTTTCTATTTATTTATTTATTATTATTTTTTTTTTAGAGACAGCTGGGGCACCTCCAGGAGGTTTTCACCCTCACTATCTACCCCGGGCGCCTCTAAGAGGTTTTCACCCAGGGATCTTTTTATTCTTTTTTTTTTTTTTTTATGATCAAGGTGTGTGTGGAGTAGAGATAGGGCCCCGCTCCACTACCAGCACTGAGTTGTCCAAAGTTTCAATGAACTCTTGCCTAGAAAGGGGTTTCCTGTAGATTTTCAATTGATGCCCATTGACGAGCATGGGGATGGCTTCTTCATCAATGGTTTTGATAAGGACTAAACTATTGTCGTTACATTTCTCCACAGTATATGGTCCCAGCCATCTTGTCCTCAGCTTCCCTTTGAAATCCTTGTATCTTGAATCATATAACAGTGTCCAATCTCCTGGCTGAAATTGCTTCTCCTTAAGGTGCCAGTCATGCCATACTTTTCTTTGAAGTTGGACCACCTTTGAGTGGAGGAGGGCCTGCATTCTTTGTTCATCTAGTCCATTCAGCTGAAGTAGTCTTTCCTATTGTGCATGGCTGAGATCTTGTTCTAGCTAAGCTGCCAACCTCAATGTGTTGTATTCAAACTCTATGGACAATAGAGCCTTCTTCTCGTAGACCAGCTCATAAGGTGTGAAACTTATTGTAGTTTTATAAGTGGTGTTGTAGGCTCAGGTGGCCTCAACCAAGCGATCCGCCCAATCCTTTCTGCTGCTGCTCACCACTTTAGTCAAGATTTCTTCCAGAGCCCTGTTAGTGACTTCCACCTGCCCATTTGCTTGCGGATGATAAGGGGTGGAAGTTCTGTGCTTAATCTTGTGATGAGCGAGAAGGTCTTCAATCTATGACTAATTCTCTTGGGTAGCCAAACTTATAGAAGATATTTTCCCTCAAAAACTCAGCCACCTTTTCTTCTGTTGCTGCCTTGATTGCCTTTGTTTCTGCCCATTTTGTCAGGTAGTCCGTGCACACAATGATGTAAGACTTTTGCCTTGAAGGAGGGTTGATAGGACCCACAAAGTCCATGCCCCACTTCTCAAATGGCTCGAAAGTCACCTGAGGTTGGAGAGGCATTTCATCCTTTGGAGTCGGTTTCCCCATCCTTTGACATCGGTCACATTGGTTGATGTATCTTCTGACATCTTGATGAAGAGTGGGCCAATAGTAGCCTGCCTGTAGAATTTTGAAAGCGGTTCTTTTTGTTGCAAAGTGGCCTCCATAAGGTCCATCATGACAGGTCAGGAGGATGTCAAAAATTTCCTCCTCCCTGACACAACGCCTCAAAACCTGATTTGGGCCAAGTTTGAATAGGTTGCCCCCAATCCAAGTAAAGGGGGCACTTTTCCGCACGATTTTGCTCTTTTCTTTTGAGGATAGGTGTCGAGGGAACTGTGCTGAAACCAAGTAGTTTGCTATATCAACAAACCATGGAGAGAGTACTGAAAGAGCAAACAAGTGTTCATCTGGCATCTGATCATCCATCGTCCCTTCTTCACCTGCAGGCAAATCTAATCTGAATAGAAAATCAGCAACAACATTTTCCTTTCCTGGCTTGTCAACAATGGTTAAGTCAAATTTCTGCAATAAAAGTAACCATCTAATGATATGAGCATTCACATCAGGTTTATTCATCAAATACCTTATCGCAGCATGGTCAGTGTGTACAAATGTTTGATAACGAGTGATGTAGTGTCTGAATTTGTTTAGGGAATGTACTACAGCTAGGAGCTCTTTCTCGGTTACAATATAGTTTAATTCTGCCTTGGACAGGTTTTTGCTGAAAAGGTATATGGCATATGGTAGCTTCTCTTCAACTTGTCCTAAGGCTGCCCCTATGGCTTTGTTCGAGGCATCAATGTGGATGTGGAAAGGTAGGGCTCAGTTTGGACCTCTCAAGATTGGGGCAGTTACCAGCTTATCCTTCAACACATCTAGAGCCTCTTGACAGTTGTCAGTCCATATAAACTCAACATCTTTCCCCAAAAGACTAAACAATGGAGAGGCTAGCTTACTGAAATCTTTAATGAACTTTATATAATATCCCGCTAAGCCTAAAAAGTTCTGAACATCTCTTACCTTTGGAAGAGGTGGAGCCTTTTGGATAATAGCAATTTTGTTAGGACCCACCTGTAATCCTTGCTGAGAGATTGTATGACCTAGCACGGTCCCTTTAGTCATCAGGAATTCACATTTTTCACGACTGAGGGACAGGTTCATTTCAATACACTTGGTTAAAACATTTCTCAGATTAGTCAAAGCTTCTTGGAAGTTGGACCCATAAGGAGTAAACTCATCCATATAGATTTCCACCGAATCATGAACCAGCTCAGTAAATATGCTCAGTACTGCTCTCTGGAAAGTGGCAGGAGCATTGCATAGCCCAAAGGGAAGGACCTGGTAGGCAAAGGTACCCCATGGGCAAGTGAAAGTGGTCTTATCTTGGTCTTCCGGGCTGATTTGGATCTTACTTGCTGAACCCATCTAGGAAAGAAAAGAACTTCTTCCCTCCAGCCCATCTAACACTTGATCTATGAAAGGCAAAGGTAAATGGTCCTTCTTGGTGGATTTGTTAAGTTCTTGATAATCTACACAGATTCTCCACTTCCCATTTTTCTTAGGCACAAGCACCAGAGGAGAAACCCATTCGCTATCCGAGATGGGGTAGATGAATCCTGCATCTAACAACTTTTGCAGTTCTTCTTTAACAATGTCCTTAAGGGTTGGATTCATTCTCCCTTGAGGCTGCTTGACTGGTTTACAATCCTCTTTAATGTAAATGTAATGGGTACAGACTATAGGATGGACTCCTTTCATCTCCTTATAGCTCCAAGCGAAAGCATCCAAATGGTTGTTCAATAAGCTACACAGCTCCTTCTCCTGAGAGGGGGATAAGGATGAGTTGATCTTCAAGGTTCTTTCGGGGCCAAATTCCACATTCTTAACTCTGGGAGAGGTCAGATAAGCCACACAGAGGTCCACTAAAGCGCTGGCTTGGGTACCTTCCACCAACTCCTCTAAAGGCAGCACACTGGGAGGTGGATTTTGAATCAAATTCTTAATTAGGTCATCCTTGGTTTGAGGACCTCCCCGGGTGGCTTCCACTGTGCACACTGGTGCAGAGTAAACTTCGTCCTCATCTTCCTCCTCCAACCAGAGAGGTAAGTCATGTTCTAGCAGAGGTTGGGCAGGAGGATATAGGACAAGCTATTTGGACATATGCCCATTCTTGATGGTCATCCTCCCAGCTCTACAACTGATGTAAGCATCCGCAGTAGCTAACCAAGGCCTTCCCAAATGAGGGGGTATCCAGTGAGTTTTTCCTTTGGCTGAAGGACCAAAAAGTACGCAGGGTACTCCCAAGAGTCAAATGAGACCAGGATGTCCTCCACAATCCCTTCGGGAGTCACGGTGGAGTGGTCTGCTAACTGCAGTACTGTCGAGGTCTTTCTTAAGGAAATTTGAAGGTTAAGTTTGAGAATAGTTTCCTTGGTCATCACATTAATGGCAACCCCTAAATCAATCAGGGTGTGGGGGATTAGGGTGCCATTAATGTGGACATCAACTACAAGACTCCCAGGATCCAAATATTTTGGACAGATTATTTGTCCCAACATCAGATCGGATAGTTGTCCTATGACATTGATAGTCGAGGCATCTCTCTTGTGCCTGCCTGGTTGCCTGAAACACTTTTCCTTGATCAATTGGTTGTAGAGTGGTACATCTTTTATGGCCTGGAGAAGTGGGATTTTCACACATAATTGTTTAAGTTCTCCCAGAAGTTCAGTCTCCTCTAGGTTTGGTTGCGTGGCTACTGTTAGTCTCTCATGAAAGGGTGGAATGGCTTTGGGTTCACTTTCCTGTTTCTCTTCCTCATCCTCCGGGGGGAAAGGTTGGCGATCTGGAAGGACCTTCCCAGATCATAGGTTGATCTCCTGAATTTCCACAAAATATGTAGGGCATGTAGTCTCTCTAGTGTATACCTGTTGGGCCTGTCTGTTGTTGGGGTTCGGGTTCGGTTGAGTAGGCATCTGGGGTTGTCTTGGAGGAGCAGGAGGTAATGGTTGTGGTTGAGCGGGTGGTGGAGGCAGAATAGTGGGAGGAGAGTTGTATTGGGGCCTCCACCCCGGTTTAGGTACGTTCCACTGAGGTTGTGGCTGGACATGAGAGTGAAATGAATGAGCAGCAGGTTGAGTATGGTATTGAGATGGATAAGACCAAGGAGGAGGTGCGGACCAGGAAGGATGAGTAGGGGGACCCCAAGAAGGTATGTGAGCGGATTGGTTGGGGTTGTAATAAGTTTGGGATGTCCCTTGCATTCCCTGCTGGTAAGGTTTGGATCCATGCAACCTCCTTTAGTTGAGGAAGTAGAGTGGTTCAGTGGCTCCCTCAGCTCCTTGGTACATAGCTTTAAGTCGGGGTAAGGTTGGACACTAGTTTGTAGGGTGGTCTTCCTCACAAACGAAACACACCTCCACTGAGTGCAATGGACACACGTTCTTAGGATGCTTCCTTGTACATCTAGGGCAAAAGATGGACAAAGCCCTCTCAGCTTCCTCTTTCTTCTGTTGGATTTGGAAAGTATCCAGTTGCATGGCAATGGTCTGTCTCATCTCACTTTTGAGTTCTTCCATCTGATTTGCAAACTCATGCTTGGAGAAGGTGGCACTAGCTGAAAGTGGATTCCCCCTACCCCTTTTTTGGACTGCCCTAGAATGGTTTCTAAACACAGTCTTTATGTCATCATAAGGGAGTTGGTAGATGTCTCCTCCAGCTAGCAAATGGAGGGTATCTAGAAGGTCTTTAGGGACTCCTCAGAGTAGAACCAACTTCAGAGGTTCGGGGTCAAGTGTGCACCTGGCCCTTTTATAACTAAGTTGGAACCTTTCTTCATAGTCTTCTAAAGACTCATCACTTCCCATGGTCATCCGAAAGATCTCTCCCTTTGTTTCCTTTGACCTACAGTAGTCCCGGTATTTGTTGTTAAAAGCTTGCTGCATCTGAGCACAAGTTGTGATACTGTTTCCAGGTAACCCCATGAACCAGCGTAGTGTTGCATCCTTGAGGGTAGAGGGAAAGAGTTTCAACTTTTGCTCGCCTTCTGCATAGTCATAAGTTCTACAAAGGATAACAAACTCAAACACGAAGGTATTAGGGTCTTCAGTGGTCAATCCATGGAAGTGAGGCAAGGTTGAGGGACTTATGTTTTTCATTTTCATATCCCCGTTGGTCTCTCGGATATGAAAGGCACCTTCTATTCTCTCCTCATCTCCTATATCGTTTCTGTGTTCAGCCATGGTCTCAAGGGGGATGTTCTCTTGCTCTTCTTCTATTATAGGATCTTCATATATCTCTGGAGGTTCACCTGTGGGTTCTTCTGGATCACTGCCACCGAAGAAGAGAGAAGGGTGACTCCATGATGTGGTGGGGGTGTTGGGTAAGAATTTTCCTGTATTGTCTCTGTTCCTACGAGGCATGAAATGGAATAGTTTTGGTGGATTTTGATGTTTTTTTTTTTTCTGCTTGTACCTGCAAAATTGAAACAGATTGAATTGCAACTAACTAAAATCTATCTTGCTGAAATGAAAATGCGGAATTGAAATGAAAGCAAGAAAGGACTAATCTATTTTGCTGAAATGAAATGGCAGAATTGACATGCTAAGCTACGCTTGCAGAATTGAAATTGTGGAATTGAAATTCTAATCTATGAAAGCAGGAAATGTCTAGTATACTTTTGTAGAAATGAAATTGCAGAATGGAAATAAAACAACTACTCTACTGTTGCTGAAATAAACTACTTAGCAGAAGATTGAAGTAGAAAATAGAAGAAAAGCAACAATCACAAATGCTCTGACGCTTCCCTAGCAACGACGCCAAAAAGATGGTGGGCTCTAGTATTGCAGCAATAATGCTGCAACTCCTGGGACTCCCTTCTTTACTCTTATCAATCCGGTAGTTCGTAACAAACTTGGAAGCGATGGTGCTATATGCACAAGTACTAGCTCTTGCCGCAGGCTGTCACTGGATCAGCTGGCATAAGTCCGCTAGGAGCTTAAGCCAACTTCTATGAGATCTTAGAACAAGATTTTAACTGCGATGGATGAAAGTTAACTCAAAGGAGGCTAATCTATTTGCAAAAAGAAGCTGAAAGCAAAAAAAGAAATGCAAACCCGAACAAACCCTAGTTTTACTGATTAACCCTACTGGTGCAAAAAGAGGATGAAACTATAGAAAGGGATGCTATTGATTCTTGAGGAGATAAAATGCATGTGTATAAGCTACTTCTGAAGTGAAATCTGAAAAGGAACATCTTTTTGTATTTTTGAGTAATCTTGTAGAAATTACTGTGCATGTGCTTTAACTATTTTTAGTTGTGCAGGGGTTGATTGGCAAAAGGAAATGGGGTAGGTGCTTGCAGGAGGTTGGGAAGGTAAGAAGAGGGCCTAAGGGGTCCCTGGCACCCTTCCAGAGAGTTTCACAGTGTTCAGATCTTGAAAAACCGCTCACGTGATCTTCTACATGAAGTCTGCAGGGGTTCTACAGGATGTTCCGAAAGAGGATTTTTTAGGGTTTATGGAGGAAAATCGGTGGGAAAGTGGAACTGGAGGTTGGATGAGGCTGTGGAGAGGTCTAGGACTTGGGAAATGAGGCTAAGGAGTGATGAGGATGGTTGGATTTGTTCAAGGATGGATAGAGCAATGTTTCACAAAAATATGGAAATTAGGTCAAAGTGAGAAAATGTGGCAAATGAAGGGCAAGAATCTGAGTTAGGGGTTGGAACAGGTTGCACTGATGGAAGAAGGGTAGGCAGGGAGGTATCAGAGGTGTTCTACATGCTATTTCTCGAAACTGACCAAACAAAGACCATGCAAGCCAAATATCTAGCTATTCTGACCTAATTTAACCTAGAAACTAGCAACCATGATGAACAGAAATTCATTGGTAGAAAATCATGTAAAATAACTCTAAAAGCAAGCAAGAATGGATCTAAGCATGTAATCACATCTGGTATCAACTTTTGCAACTGAGAAACTAACACTAGCAATTGCATGAAGAAGCAAAAATAGTGTTTTTGTGGCAGCAAGGACACCTTGGTCTCAGCTCATGGTCCCAAGGAGGGAGAGGTGAGATCAGGGGTGCTTGATAGCCTTTTTCTAAGATCCTCCCTATTATCAACCTATCAAATCAATCTAAAACATGAAAGGCTTTTTCAATCATAAAAAATGACCTAAGTAACCAAGCAAGATTTTAATCTACTAGCAGAAATTATTTTATGAAGACAACAAAAACATATAACAGTACACAGAGGAAGACCTGGCACTTGGGTTGGGCCTAACCCCAAGAGCTACAGGCTCCTAAGAAGAAGCTCAGAGCTGATGCAAAACAAAATTGATCTCCATCACTCAAAAATTAACCATGTCATAAAAATGTTTACAGCAAAAGCTCCAAAATGAACTGAAAAACAGAGCAACACTAGAGTGCAAAATACAAATGTTCCAAAAGTAACCTACGAAGGCTAGAAGCCTTCCTTCTTATGCACTACGAGGACCTCCAACAATCTTCCTTATTTCAAGGGGCTTGGCTGCTCAAAACTGCAAGTACTCAGCCACTTCACAAAAGCTGCTCAACTGCCCTTGGAAATCAACTTTGGTGGGCTGTTGAACTCCGAGCTGATGGTGGAGAACTTGAGGAAGGGCCATTTAGTGTAGGAGACACCTTTCCTACGAATCCTCAGCCTTGTTCCCTCGTATTTGGTTGTCAAATGGCTCATAAATGGTTGACCTTGGTCCAAAAGTTGTCCAAAAATCTGCAATGAACAGGTATTAGCCTTCATGGTCAAGTGACTATCCTCATTCATTCAATTAACATAAATATACTCAAAAGCATGCATAAACTATGAAGAATGGTGGATTAATGGAGAACAATAGGCAAAATGAGCCCAATAAGTTACCCATTTTTGGGGCTCATCATATTTATCATATCTTTTCCTGCCCTGTTGTCAAAGTTCTCTCTCCATAACCACTTTTCCCCACTATAGGGACTGAGAGGTTTTTGTAGAGGGCAAAAAGAATTTGTTGGTTATCCTTCCCCTTATGAGCAGTAACATGGGTTAGTAGAAGCAAAGTTTTTAGAATTGAAGGCATGAGTCTGAGTAATAATTGCAACAATTATCTCGAGTCCTTTCGATTGGAAAATTTGAAGATTGATTAGAATCAACAAGAGAAAATGTGAACCATAATCTCTCATTTGGAGGAAATTCAAGACATGAAGGGAAATCTGACCTGTGAAGCTATTGAAATGGACTCTCTTCGACAATAAATTTAAGGTATGTAGGTGAAACTCTCTACCAAGACCAATCACAATTTAGAATCAAGTGTTTCTAGTAGGAATACAAGAAGATATTGGCCTCTAGAAGAGGATTCCCACTCCAATTTCTAAAGTATTCACAATGCCAATGTTCCCTTTTGCTTGGTAAATTTTGTAAGATTTACTCTTTTTTTCATATAGTTTTAGTAGCCTTGTTGGCCAGTGCTTTTGTATTGGAAGTAATCTCCTCTCTAAGTGATCAACCATCAGATGTAATCACGTAAATCATTTCTTGTGTATTTGTTGCATCTGGGCGCAAATTTAATATAACTTCATCTCATTTTTGTTGTCCACGAGATCTTGGATAGATTGTTATCAAGTGCATTGTTAAGGCACTCCTAGATGTTAAGTCACTAGTTCAATTCCGTGCCCTATGAGGGTGTTATTCTTGGAAATGACCATGTTATTGCCTCACCAATGCCAAACTTACAAAGAAAAAAAACTAAAAAAATATATTATCATACATTTTTTATAAAATATGTATATTTTTTCTAGTTATTGTTATATTATGATAAAATTTGTTCATGTTTGAAGCATATGGACACCAATGAGGTTTTTTAAAATGAGTATTATTGGAAGGTATATATCCCCAAATCGGTAGTATAAAAACATTGTATTGATTTGACTTGACTTGACTAGAGTAGGCTAGTGAGGAAAGGATGCCAATTTGAGTGGGCAAAGGGGCGGATAAACCACTATCAAATGTCTTAACATTTGTTACACTTCGATTTAGTACTTCTAGACACATCACATTATGGTTTTTGGTGTATGTTTTTGGCCAACAAGTATGGCTCATGATTAGGACATTGATTGAGAAATCCGATCAAGATTGGTTAAATAAATAAGTGAAAGATATTGAGGGGAAACCCCAAAAAAGTCAAAAAAGAGAAAAAAAATCTAAGGACCGTTTAGGTCAAATAAACAATCAGAAAATGTCAAGATAAAGATATATATAAGAGATAAGAGAATTAATTAGAAGAAAAGATGATTAATATAAGTATTAATATTAATAAAATCATATTACAATGTAATTAATATGTATATAAGTAACTAATAATAATGCAAGAATCAATATAAGGTTAATAAAATAAAAAATTATATATATAGAAGGGAAGCAAAACAAAAAATAAAGGAAAGAAACTTGATATAATTATAATTAAATAACTAATTGATTTCAAATATATTATAAATTATTACAAATATATTGGTGATGATGATAACATCAATAATACCAATAGGTATATCGAATCTAAATAAAGTAAGAGATTAATGAGATTCTTTAAACATTCTTTTATGATCGATAACATGTTTTCTATGATTGAAAAAAAGAGAAGGGATCCTAGATATTAGTGGTTTTGTTGAGTTAGCAAGTCAAAAAGGTTAATGTCTAAATAAATGTTAATATATAGATATTAATATAAACTATTTTTTACATATTAATTACCTAGTATTAATATATAGGGATTAACATTTTAGTATGCATATTAATAAATATACTACTATAAACAAAGGTAACAATTATGCACAAAAACTTGATTTTTTCTTAATATGACAACTATCTTATCCATAGTTATGTAAGTATTAAATCAAAATTGCTAACATCACAAAAGCCTTAACTCAAAGATTTATAATGCTATCAACTATCTTAACATTTTAATTCAACAAAACTATAATATTTAAAAAATGATTTTTATATACTTTTTAATTTAAAAATAAACATAATAATTCAAATATCTATATGAATGTATGATTGAATAAACCAATCAATCTCAATAAAGCTAATCAATACCAATATCTTCAACAAACATTTATACCATATTTTAAAATAAAATTATTATTTAAAATATATCTTTAATTATTAAAATTCAAATTATTTTTTAGAAATATGTATTTTTATTAGTTATTAATATATTATCATAAAATATGTTATGTTTAAAGCCTATGCATATTGACAAGGTTTTTCAAAAGTATTGTGATTGGAAGGCATGCATCCTGAGTATAAAAGCATGTATTAACTTGACTAGACGAGAGGAGGGAAGCGGGGAAGGATGACGAGTTGAGTGGACAGAGGGGCACAGAAACCCCACGTATTGACTTGACTCGAGTGGGCAGAAGGCCAACTGGCAGGCCTTTACAGGGTACCGAACGTATGGAAACAGACGTCGATTTGGAAAATCGAAAGGATATTGACTTGACTTGAGGTTTGTAGACAAATTCCAATACACGCTAAGAAATTTAAGTCTCTAGCGTATTGACTTGGACATGAGTGGAGCATTGGGGCCAATTAATAGTAAAGTTTGTTTATTATTTTCAAGTCCGTGACAGTGAAAACCAGGGATGTTTGTGCGGGTTAGCAAGAAAATTGCGAGATTGGAGAAAGACAAAGTCCATCGTCTAAAACACGCTAGACAAATTCCATCGTCCAGTACACGGTAAGAAATTAAACACGGAAAATGAAAGACAGAGATATGGATTTAGGAAATCGGAAGGCAGATACAGGTCTCTAGCTTATTGACTTGGACATGAGTGGAGCATGGGGCCAATTAATCAAATAGATTGGGGCAGAGGGGCAAAGAAGGCAGGAAGAAGTTTCTTCATAATGAAAAGCAGCTGTATTGAGAGAGACTAATGCCCTCACAGTCCTGAGCTGTCCCTATTGACTTGACTTTAAAGAGCGAAGGAGTAAAGAAATCGACTCTAGTGGAGCAGAAGGGTTGCGAATTTGGGGGATTTTTTATGGCAGAGGAGCTAAAAAAATCGGGGGAGTATAGTGACGCTGACGCTGTAGATATTGAGTGGGTTAAGAAGAAAATTTGTGACTTAGCAAGTTAAGAAGATTGATAGTATGACAAATATTTTGAAAATTAGAATGGATGTGGGTAAGAGCTAAACAATTACGAAATAGCTAAACAATTATCAATATAAACAAAGGTAATAGATATATATATATATATATATATATATATATATATAATATATATATAAATCATGAAAATAGTAATGAGTATCCTACTATAATATTATTAAAGTTAATATAGAATTAAGTATTTACGGTACCAAAATAAAAGAAAATGAAATATATTAGAAAAGTCGGGAAAACAATTAATTAAAAGAATAACATAAATAACTTATCACAAATATATTAATACTAATAAATTATTACAAATAAGAAAATCAAAATACATTAGAAAAGTCGGGAAAACAATTAATTAAAAGAATAACATATTATTATTATTATCTAATTTTAAGGTCACGGCCAAGACACTAAATTGGTGTATAAGACCCCCTTGTTTGTAGGACAAGGGAGCCACCTCCGCGCATCAATTTGACTGCTAAGTCTATGAAGGCATATATACTCTACCCCCTTTGGTTTTGAACCTATAACCTCTTAGGAGGAAACACATGCTCTTAACCATTTAGATAACTTACCACAAATATATTAATACTAATAAATTACCACAAATAAATTAGAATGTAGGTTAATAAAAAAGAAAAAAAAATTCTATGTAGAAATATTATCATATGAGTAGCTAAGTATCTATAATTATTAAATAAGATAATTAACAATTATAATAAATTATTAATTTATTTATTAAATAATTAATATATTGAAGAATATAAGTAAAATTATAGAAATTCTACCTTTAAAAAAAAGAGGAAAGGGATAATCCAAAAGGCAGAATAGATTTAGGGATAGGTTAATTTAGCAATATAAATTAATCATAGAAGGGAAAAGATTTAAAAAAAAGGTAAAAGAAAGGAAAGGGGAGGAAGAGGGGAATGAGCAATTTCGAAGAAAAAAAAACACTTTTAGGAAGAAGCAAATTCAAAAGTAACAATGGTAATCTAGTTCTTACTTATTTTCCAACCAACATCTTTGTTGAGATTTCCTAGTGTTTTTCAATTTCAATGGCTTCCCTAAACATCCTATGATGATAGTGACCGATTTTGGCAAGGATCTTGAAGTTTTCAATGAAAATGTGGTGCTTGTTTTTCTTAGCGTGCTCTGCTAGAGAAAAATAATGAAATTGACTATGTTTAATATCAACCATATATTCTTGAATCCTCATTTTTATGGATCAACATATCTTACCATCATAGAGAATGCCACAAGAACACAAAATTAAATAAACATCTTTCATAGTTGAAAAATCGACAAGATCTTTGATTGGCCTCAAGATACTAAGAATAATATTCACAGAAACTTGATTTTTTTTAATACGACAACTATCTTATCCATAGTTCCATAAGTATTAAATCAAAATTACTCACATCACAAAAGCCTTAACTCAAAGATTTATAATGCTATCAACTATCTTAACATTTTAATTCAACAAAATTATAGTAATTTAAAAATGATTTTATATTACTTTTTAATTTAAAATAATAATAATAATTCAAATAATCTATTATGATCCTATGATTTGATAAACCAAAATAAATCTCAATAAAGCTTAATGAGTATCAATATCTTTAACAATATTTTATATCATAATTTTAAATAATTTTTATTATTTAAAAAATATATCTTTTAATTATAGTAGCAATATCTCCCAACAACATTTTATATCATAATTTTTAAATAAAGAATATTATTTTTCAATTTTATTATTTAAAACATATCCTTTAATTATATAAATTCAATTTTATTTTTTTTTTTATAAATATGTATATTTTTATTAGTTTTTAATATATTATCATAAAATATGTTATGTTTAAAGCCTATGCATACTGACAAGGTTTTTCAAAATTACTGTTATTGGAAGGTATGCATCCTGAGTATAAAAGCATGTATTAACTTGACTAGACGAGAGGAGGGAAGCGGGGAAGGATGACGAGTTGAGTGCACAGAGGGGCAAGGAAACCCCACGTATTGACTTGGGTTGATTTGAGTGAGGAGGTGCAATGAAACCCACGTATTGACTTGACTCGAGTGGGGTAGAGGGCCAACTGGAGGGCGTTTTACAGGGTACCGAACGTATCGAAACAGAAACCGGGCAAAAAAGTTTTCCACCGAGCGAGACAAATTCCATCGTCCAATACACGCTAACAAATTAAAGTCTCTAGCGTATTGACTTGGACATGAAGAAGGGCAAAAAAGGCAGGAAGAAGTTTCTTCGTAATGCAAAGAAATCGACTCTAGTGGGGCAGAAGGGTGACGAATCTGGGGGATTTCTTATGGCAAAGGAGCTAAAAAAAAGTCGGGGGAGTATAGTGATGCTGACGCCGTAGATATTGACTGGGTTAAGAAGAAAATTTGTGGCAATAAAGATGAAGAAAAAGGTTGGAATAAAGACGAATTCTACGCAGGATTTATTTATATATGGAACGCAGTGATAGCTAAGAACACACAACTCAGAGCATTTGAAGAAGTATTGTGTAGTGTGAGTGGTAGAAATGGATCTTCTGGTGATGTTATTGCTGCTTCTGTGCATGGCTGCCTCTCTGCCTGCAGCGACGTCTATCAATCACTCGGCGTGGAAGACATATTCCCATTCTCCGCGTCGGGCATATGCAGATCATCATCAACATCTGTATTCCCGTCCTCGTCATCAGGGAACTGAGTTATATGGCCACATGCCACATCGATTCACTTCTCTCCCACGTCACTCTGATTCTGAACGAATAGAGGAGGAAGGTGATCAATTCATGGTGTCATCAATGGAGGCTCGGGCTCAGGATAAAAACGACCTCGATGCTCTTTTGTCATTCAAAAAATTCATCGTATCAGATCCACTTGGTAATCTCTCCAACTGGACAGCAGAGAACTCGGAGAACATGTGCTCGTCATGGAATGGTATTCACTGCCGACATCATACCAAGATAGTGGTCGGCATAGACCTTTCGGCGATGCTCTTGGAAGGTACCCTTTACCTTTATTTATTTATTTTTGTTGCACTCTTTCAATCATTCTTTCTGATAATTTTTCCATTCCATTTGAATCATTCTTTCTGATACTTACTCCACAGGAAGAATTCCAGCCAAGTTTGGCCAGCTTAAAGCGTTGCGAGCACTTGATTTGAGCCGCAATCGACTCTCAGGTTCTATTCCAGTGGAATTGGGCAAGCTGCAAGCGTTGCGAGCACTTGACTTGAGCCGCAATCAACTCTCAGGTTCTATTCAACGACTTCATTTATTTTTGCTGTACTCTTTGAATTCCAGCCAAGTTTGGCCTGATTTATTTGTGTTGCATTCTTTGAATCATTCTTTTTGATAATTATTCCACAGGAAGAATTCCAGCTAAGTTTGGCCAGCTTAAAGCGTTGCGAGCACTTAATTTGAACTACAATCAACTCTCAGGTTCTATTCCAGTGCAATTGGGCATCTTGCAAAAACTACAGTCCCTAGCTCTAGAGGACAACAATTTCACAGGCAGTATACCACGTCAGTTGGGAAATTTGACACAACTGAGACACCTCTCATTTTCTCGTGACAATATGAACATGATGGCTTCTATTCCTTTCGAAATATTTCAGCTTCCCCTCCAATCTCTTTCTCTTGGCCTTCGCTTAACCATACCTAAAGCCATTGTGAACTTGACCTCCTTGACCGAGTTAAACATATACGGAAATAGTTTCACCAACATACCCCATGAAATCGCCAATTTGAGTAATTTGACGAGATTATATCTTTCGTCAAATAACCTGACTACTCACGTATTTAAAGTCATTGCTAATTTGACCAAGTTGAACTATTTGACGGTTTCTGATAACATGTTTATTGATAGTAGTCATGTAGCTATTTCCAATCTTACCAAGTTGATCGGAATAGAGTTTTCTATCAACAAGTTTATGAGCAATATTTCTATATCCTTTGTAAATCTGATTCGATTGACTTATCTAGATATTTCTCAAAATGGATTCACTGGTAGCATCCCTATAGATCTCGTCAATTTGTCTCAGTTGACCTACTTAGATCTTTCTAGCAACAATTTCAGGGGCATTCCTGTAGCTCTTGGTAGTTTATCTCGATTGACCTTCCCAGATTTTTCTCAAAATAAGCTCATTGGTAGTATCCCTATGACCCTTTCCAATTTGACTCGATTGACCTACTTAGATCTTTCTCAAAGCAAGCTCACTGGTAGCATCCCTGTGACCCTTTCCAATTTGAAGGGGTTGACCTCCCTATATCTTTCTCAAAACAATCTCACTGGTAGCATCCCTGTGACCCTTTCCAATTTGACTCGATTGACCTCCTTAGATCTTTCTCAAAACAAGCTCACTGGTAGCATCCCTGTGACCCTTTCCAATTTGAAGCGGTTGACCTCCCTAGATCTTTCTCAAAACAAGTTCACCGACAGCATCCCTATCACCCTTTCCAATTTGAAGCAGTTAACCTACCTAAATCTTAATCAAAACAAGCTCACTGGTAGCATCCCTGTGACCCTTTCCAATTTGACTCAATTGACCTTCCTAGATCTTTCTCAAAACAAACTCACCGGTAACATCCCTGTATCCCTTTCCAATTTGACTCAATTGACCTCCCTATATCTTTCTCAAAACAAACTCACCGGTAACATCCCTGTATCCCTTGCCCTTTTGACTCAATTGAACTTCCTAGATCTTTCTAAAAATCACTTCATTGGTAGTATCCCTGTGGATTTTGCCAATTTATGTCAGCTTGCATATCTTTCGCTCTCAGAAAACAACTTGGAGGGATTAATTCCCACTAGCAATGGCAATTATACTTCTTTGGTGGTTTTCTCTGCTTATTCTAATAACCTTTTTGGTACATTTCCTACATCTTTGGCCAATTGTACCCAACTTCAAATATTGGATTTAAGCAAAAATGGATTCACGGGGGAGCTTCCTCAAGACTTTTCATTTTTCCAATCCTTGAGTGCTTTGAGCCTTGGCTATAATAGTCTACATGGTTGTATTCCTGAGCATATCACAAATCTCACATATTTGCAAGTGTTGGATTTGTCCAACAACAGATTCAGTGGAAGAATACCAGCTCATCTTGAGAGACTTTCTGGATTTGCAAATATACCCAATAATGATTCTGATGAAACATTCGCAGATTTAGAAATTAACATGAAAGGATATGAGTATACATTATTATATTTGTTATCTCAAAACACTATACTTGATTTGTCTTGCAATAATCTCACAGGAGAGATCCCTGCAAGCATAGGCAATATGAATTGTTTGCGGCTACTGAACTTATCTCATAATCATTTGGAAGGGAAAATACCTGCATCCTTTAGTAGGATATCCACTTTGGAACAATTGGACCTGTCAAACAATAATTTGAGTGGATCGATTCCTGAAGAGCTCTCCATTCTACATGAGCTAGCCGTTCTGGATGTTTCATCAAACAATCTTTGTGGCCGAATCCCAACAGGGACACAATTTTCCACTTTCAATGTATCTTCCTTCCAAAAGAATAAGTGTTTATTTGGCTGTCCTTTAGATTCATGTAATACAAATGAAAGACAAGCAAGAAATGGTGATAATGCTATTAAGGGTAGTAGTGCAAAAGTGGGATGGCTAAGTCGTCTCGATGAACATATGTCATTAATAGCATTAGGGATAGGAATAGGGATTGGAATTGCGGGAGTGGTTGCTATATTTTTGTTATGGGATAGAGCTAAATTGTGGATGGTACTCCCAGTGATGCCAAAGCCCTTTTTTGGGGTGTATCGATTCCCTACATAATTAGAGCTTGCTAAACTCAAAACTTCTAATGCATTATACCAAAAACAAAGTATGTGGTATTAAAAAAAATTCTCTCATCCTATATTGAGTATGAATATAAACATGTATAAATTGGTATGATGATTTAAAATCTACAAAGCATTTATAAAGTGATACTTTTTTATTATTATAAATCTATGTATATTGTTTTTGTTTATTTTTACTCTATTTATACTATTTTATGTGCATGGTGCTTTATATAAATATAAGTGTACTAAACTTCTTATCTATATATTTTCTAAAAGTTAATTTTTGGTCTTTGTTAAAAATACAAAATTAATTCTAGATATTCATTTTATGTGCAATGATAGTAACTTGTATATATTTCTATTTATAATAGAAACATATAACCGTTTTATAAATTTATTTCTTAACTTTGAAAGCTGTTTAAATTCTTTGAAGGAAGTGTGTGTGTATATATATATATATATATATATATATATATAAAATTGGAAATGAATCATATTTATTAGATATTAAATTTAAACAAAAAATTAATGAAAAATATAAATAATAATGTTTTTTTAATTTATTTAAATAAAAATTTAATTAAATATATTAAATACTTAACAAAATCTCACACAAAATAGATTAGAGTAAAAATGTGCTACTTTCCTTATTCTTTTATATCTTTTATGGTGGAGGGGGGGAGTTTAAAAACTAAACTATATGAAAATATTTAATGTTTTAAACTTATAATTGAACTAATACATTTTTCTAACTGCTAGCTTAGAAAGGTTTCTAAGGTCTTTGTATGATCATAAGTTGTTTACATAAATATGCATGGTAGCTTAATATGCTTCAAGTAACATGTTATACACTGCAATGGAGAAATGTGGCATTCATGTTGTCATTGATGGGATGTCGTATGTGGGTTTCTTCATGGTTATTAGGGGTTTGGAGGGCTTTGTTTTTACTAATATTGTCATAAAATGCAAAGCTATATTCATCGTCATTAATGGTTTCTTTTTGTGCTTAACTAGATTGTTATGGATTGTGAGTCCCATTGTCTGATATGTTTTGAACATTATGGCGGCCTATTTTTTTAAGGACTGTGATTGTCATCGAGAAAAAGGGTTATGATCGGTGTAATGCATGGTAACTCAGTAGATTTAATAGCATTTGTTTTGGAAATTCCTTATGATATTGAACGGTGGTGTTGTATATGAGTCTATAGATGGATAGATTTATGGAATGTTTTCATTGGAATGAAGGTTTCACTTCTATTATGGTCATGTTTCTCAATATTTCTTGATGCCAAGGAAGGATTTGAAAAGTCCTCAAAGTCCATAAGACTTCCAAGCCTAAGTGTTGTGGAGTAACAAACTTCCATACAAGTAAAATAAACCTTGGTGGAATTATAAAAGAATTCAGGTTTTGACGAATATCAAAGGAATAATGTAGTCTTTATTTAATTAAATGGATTATGGTTTATTAACACTAATCCATGTTGCACTATCCCTGCCAAGTGCTATCCCTGCCAAGTGATATGCATTGGTCACTATGGAGATGGGGCACTAATGACAAAAGTCAAGGAATGGGAATATCCCTATTACCAAACGTGATTTTTAACATTATGCCATGAAGGAATGATAATGAGAGTGGGCTCAATAGACACCAATATGTATGATCCAAAATGGATCCTAGAAACCCTCTAAGTCTTCAAAAATAAAAATCTATCGCAAAGGATGAACTTTAAAAAATGGCGGATTACATTATCGGGCCTGAGAAACATGAAGAAATAGTGAAAAAAAAAGCTATCGAACAATGATGCACAGGAGCTGTTGGATCTGGCCGATCAACGGTCCCGATCCGATCGGCATATCACAATCGGCGGTGGGAAGTGGAGGTTATCGGAGGCAGCCATATGACAGTTGCAATAGTGATCAGTGCGAGTCAATGACGACTGTCGATCAAGAACGCAGATCAATGGCCCAAGTTAACTCGCGATATCGCATTGGCAGAATACAGAGGAGTGCTTACCAACGTCCCGGGGACTATGTGATATGCGATTGCAATATATCGCATCGCATTATCACATCGGAGCAATAAAAAGGAGTGGGGCTGTTATACTTGTGACTTGTGATAGCCAGACCCAATGGGGATTATGAATGAAAATTAATATATTTTGAGTTCCATAAAAAAGGAGTTTTTCTATGTAAAGTTTCATTTTCGTTAAATAAACGAAAATCAAAGGAAATGAAAAGGGAGTGATAAAATGGACCCAAAAGGGTTTATACATGCATCGACATATATTTTGAGTTCTGTAATAGGCAGGATTTCGAGTGGGCCTTAGGCGGTCAGTGGTATTGGTCGGGCTCCGCCCGAGCACATACACTGGCCGACACGTGGCTAGGTGCCGGAGAGAGAAAACTGCCTTTTCGGGCGGGTAATCTCCATGCCCATAAGCCACCCGAAATCAATAGAAACCGTTGGATCAATGATCACTTGTGATAGCGCCTGAAGACAGATATGAAAGGATTGTAGAGCAAAATTAATGATGTTTTAGGTCTGTAAATGGCAGTTTGACGGATTTTCCCGTGTTTTTGTGTATTTATTTGTGTAAATAGAGAATGACTATTTTGGGGATTTCAAAGGTGCAGATGGTCCCTTTTGTTACAAAACAGGTGACCACCATACCGAAAGACGTTTAATAGTTATTGTTTAACACTTAGAGGGGATCTGAGTGGATAGAGGCTAGAAGCCAGAGAGCTCGAAAGGGAAAATGAATAGACTAGTGCTGATTAGTTTAAAAGCCATAGAATGACAAAGACATAGGTAAGAAGTGCTGAGATAGAGAGAAGACACAAACAAAAAGTGAGAGGGAGAGTCTGTGTACTCCAGAGACTTGAGGGATTTAAGTAAACTCCTGCTGTTTTGTATTTGTTGTGTTGAGACTCAAATTGAGCTCACTTTTGTAAAACTCTGCTCTTGAAGACATAATAGAGAGGTCACCATTGAAGGCTGGACCAGGAGATGTAGCCTAGGAGTTTTGGGTGAACTCCTTGATTATTTTGCTGTGTCATGTGTGTATGTCTTCTATGTTTCTATAACTGCTTCATTGTCTATATTATTCGCAATCCTTTCGATCCGTTGCACTAAGTAGTATAGGCAAATCCTGCACATGAGGCTGTAATACCTTAAGCTTAGTCTAAGATCTCATTTTCAGATCAAGTGGTATCAGAGCTTTAGGTTTGCTAAGGTTAGACAAGCTTGTGCTGGATTATTGAATGCTAACTAGGTCAAAGCTCAAACTAAGAGAAGGATAACTTGTTGAGGCTAATCCAGAAATTGGAAGAGTCTATCCTAGGAGGAGAATAGTAGAACAAACCCCATTGGAATCAAAATCTCAGTTCATGGACAATTTCATGACCATGAGAGCCATGGTGGAAGAGATGTATCGAGAATTTAAGAAAGGTCGAGGTTGTTAAACAGACATGGTTAACGAGAAACAGATAGAAAGATAAAGCATGCATTGTATTTTTTATTCACAAATGAGATGTACATTTATAGTACAATATGGTGAACGTTGGGATTCACATCCCAAGGTCCCTTGGACTGCTTTGTCCATTCGGCTTCCACGCTAACCCTTTAGGATTAGGTGTCCAACATTCCCCCCCTTAATCCGAAGGATTATGTATGAGTCCAAGAAAAGAGCTGTAATACAAAATGTGCAATAATGCATGGCAGCACTAGGCTGAATG